>BHDV01053340.1:89876-117981 GCA_005406045.1 Adoxophyes honmai | reverse complement strand
GGCTACTCTCGGATATCGTTCTGTCCCTCTCGGCGCAGACGGTAACAGCCGATCGGAGTTATTTTCTTGGGAAAGCTGTACCTGTCTTACGCGCAACTTTACTCGCGCCCTGTTGTGCAAAACTAGTTGTTGGATCATGGCACAACCGCTTTGATCGTGCAACAAAAACTGCATCGTGCAATTGTACGACCGCTGCCAATTAGGACAACGCCTGGGCATTTATTCGAGCGTTTCAACCGTCTCATTTATCTGGACACTTTCCTGTATAAGAATATTTTGGTGCAGTCGTTTTATTATCAGGAAACAGAAACCCTAATGAATAGTCGAAACCGACATCAAATACCTACAGCAGGTTATAAAATGTAGCCAGATGAATGAGACTATCGAAACAAATAATCGCCTACTTAACGCCTATGTTGTATCGTCAACTGATCCCCTCTCCCCCCGCAGATCCCGCCGTCCATAACGCCAGTGCCCGGCACGCTGGAGCTGGCGCGGCCGGCGCCGGGAGCGCTGGGCCCGTTCAGTGCTGAAGAGTGGTCCATGGTCTCGCGCTTCGCCCTCGGAGCGCTCACCTCGCAGGGGACCATGGGCGGACTGCTGCTGTCGGGGCTGGTGAGTCACCTGACATAACTATAGTTTGTGTTTTTGCATCTTGCCGTAGTGTCTGACTGCTTTTATGCTGAACTATGCTAGAACCCTTCAAGTGGCATTGAACCTTGGACTGCTGCTGTCCGGATTAGTAAGTCACCTGACATAACCACACTTGTTGTTTTAGCATCTTTCTTTAGTGTTACCTTACTGACTGTTTTAATACTAAACTATATTAGAACCCTTCGAGTGGCATTGTACCATTTTCTGGCACGCATAAGTGTATTATGCGGTCTAGGTTAGCAAACTTCACATGAGTAGAATATCGTTTATTGAAATTCAATGTGTTGCAAAAATACGAGTAAAGCAGAAAGGGGGTTGGATTGCAAGTATTTTTGAATGAAAAATTGAAAGTCCATTAAAATAATACACTCTGATAAATAATCTATGATAATTGCAGTTCTATTAAGTGACATTTTTCGCTTTAATAATTTACATTTTTCACCCGGTTTTTTGTAATACGGTGTTCAATTAAATAAGAAATTTTAAGCTAAATCCAACGATACATGTTTTTTTATACAGAATTCAATTTTTTTTACATGCCAAAAATTCGCGATGTACCCTCGCGACCCCCTTTTTACCTTTGGGAACTCAAAAGGTAATTACTAAACGTCACTATTCTCCACCTTCTAGCTGCTGAAGACGGTAGGCTGGCGCGTGGTGGCCGTAACGGGCGCTGTGTACGGCGCGCTGTACCTGTACGAGCGGCTGACGTGGACGGCCAAGGCGCAGGAGCGCGTGTTCAAGCGGCAGTACGTCGCGCACGCGAGCAACAAGCTCAGGCTCATCGTCGACCTCACCTCCGCCAACTGCAGCCACCAAGTGCAACAGTTAGTAAACTTTATTACCTCGGGACTGTTTTTTGTTTTTGTTAATACCCATAATTTTCATACAAAGACTACGCTAGCTTCATTGTATAGAACAAAAGTTGTGGAACGGAAATTTTCAGGACATTTTTTTATTGTGATTCCTAGTAAGCAAACAATATTTTCAATGGTATGTAGCCAAGTTTTTGGAAAATGCCGGAACACTTTTTGAGAAAATGGGAACTAACTCAAAGACTGTCGTCACATTCAATATTCCGAAACCCACTTGGCCTGTCAAACCGATAATAATTATTATTGTTTTTGACAAAAAAATACAGACTACGAATAAAACTGATCTTAATTTAATAATTCTGTAGGCTTAGCACAGCAACACGCGCGAGTCGTTTCTCGCGCGGGATAGACTACTTTCTGACATTTCTAGTTAGAGTGACAAGTATAATTTATCACGCGCGCAACTCTACTCGCGCCCTGTCGGGCTAAGCCGGCTGTTCCGTTATGTTTCCATTATATTTATTACCAAGTTCGGCTGTGGCTTTACTTTTAGTCAGAACTAATTTTTACAGTTTACCAGCTCTTTAGTTACAACTTTTTTTTTTCAGGGAACTGTCGACGATGTTCGCTCGCCTCTGCCGGCTCATCGACGAGGCGACGACGGAAATGGACGAGGAGCTCGGCGAAGTGCGCGAGGCCATCAAGATGCTCGACGACGCCTCGTCCTCCGCGAAGAAGCTGCGCAACAAAGCCAACTACCTCGGCCACGAGCTCGAACTGTTCGACGACGCTTTCCTAACCCACAACTAACGCGTCGTACTGGCGCACTCTCGAAACAAGTGCGAGACGCGCCTCGAAGCTGACAAACGGCGAAACACCATTTAAACGCCAGCGATACTGATCAGCGATCGAAAATTTGTCAGTGAGCAGTGTTTCAGGCGACGCTCCAGCACTTTGCGGATGATTGAGGTAGTTTAAATTCAAATTTGTGACGCGCTCGCGACTTTACGCGAGTTTTAGAGGCGGTCGCCCTCGATGCGGCCGCAGTCGGAGCCGTGATGTGAGTTAGAACGTCATTTGTTGCAGACCGATCGAATCCTACCGCTGCTGTTAGTGCAGTGGCAGCTTACCCTGTTATTGTGTTCCTGTGGAACTACATACGAATAGATTTTGGACGTGGAAGCTCAAAACCTAGGATAGAACGGTTTGCAAATGCAGAGCGAGCAACCAATCGTGCTACAATTCCCGCGACCATTTTGCTTTGACTAGTGACGTAATATAACAGCTAAACCTGGGTTGGACCACTTCTTCAATACACAGGTTCAGTCGCACGGTTTCAATGGTTTTAAGATAGGTTTTGTGTTATCTATTAGAACTTCTACATAGTTAGTTTCATACTGTACAAACAACTGGATGTAAGTGTGAGTGTCCTGTAGAGCTTAATTTATTTGTTGTGAATGATGTTGATGTCTTTTAATCGCGACTGAATCGGCCGTTGTATTACGTCACTGTTGGAGTCTCGTTCGGTTGGGACAGTTATTGACTCGAGACCTTACTATACGTTGTCGGTTTAGGTAGTTAAATCAATGTAAACAATCTTGACGTGTCTTTTTATTTAAACGTACACTTTATAAATCGAAATCTTTACATTTTACAATTTTGGTATGAAAAAATCATTTACTTTCATGATTGAATTGTATAGTGGAACGATTTTCATTTTTAGACTGTGTATTTCAATAAAAAGACATGTCAAGATTGTTTATATTGTTTTAACTACCTAAACCGACAACGTATAAAGAAATTATAAACTTGTTAATGTTATTAGTGTCTAAATAATTGCAGTTCATATATATAATACACAATACGTCTATCGCTAAAGGAGAGTAGTACCTATAGGATGTTATTAAAATGTTGTACTATGTTTCAAGGTGTATATTGATGTCAAATGAGTACCCACATTTAACGTACAGGCTTTTAATAACATGCTGTACAGCGCGCGGTTCAGAAACGTCCGTATTTTGTTTAAATTTGTCAGATCATGGCTTAGCGTTCCATAATAATGCGCAACTAATAGATAATTCATTACCCGTCGAATCATGTGCGCATTGTTTAGGCAAATGTTTGCCGCGGTCGGTTCACATCTTACGCCTGTACCATTTAGTGGAATTACGTATCTCTTTTGTACATTAGAACTTGTTGTTATTTTAAAAAAGTTATTTATTAACTTGTTTTATAGCAATAAAATCACGAAGGCTACCGTCTAAGAAATTGATGAATAGGCGGGTCCACACAGAGCGAGCAGCCTCGCGAGGCATTTGCCGCGCGAAGCAGCTCGGTCTGTGTGGACGTGCCTCGCGCGAGGCAATCGCACGCGCCGCCTCGGGCGAGCGCAGCCGCGACCGAGCCACGCGGTGTCGGTTTTTCGTTTTGCTCAAATGCGCCTCGGTCATTTGCCGCGCGCACTCTGGACGGGACGCACGTTTCCGCGCGAGGCGCGTCTCATCATGCTTGAAATTGATCTCTCTGTATGGTGCAAACAACTGGCTATGGGATGCAAGAGATCCTAATTACACGAACAGAGGGCTTAGAGAAGATGCTTGGTTAAATATTAGCCATGGCGTCTTAACTCGCATCTGATCAAAAATATGGCTCGGTCTTGCCGCGCGCGGCAGCCTCGCTGTGTAAATTTATCCGACCGAGCACGCTTCGCGCGAGGCAGGCCGTTTGCCGCGCGCAGCGGGCCTCGGGCGAGGCTGCTCGCTCTGTGTGGACCCGCCTAATGACATTTTACTTGGTCGATTGAATTTATTTTAGGTTTACTTGTGATTTTAGTTGGTTATTATTTGCCTTCCTTTATATCTCGGTGCTACCCGAACTATGTACATACGATTATGAGATCAGCTATTGCAGAGTGGCAGAGCACATGAATTTAGATTTCCTGTAAAGAAATTGTTTTATAATTTTAGGAAATTCTACGAGAAAACAATCTTATGAAGTGTAATGCTGCTCGTGTTAATCGTCTAAAGTATGTTACGTATTTATTAGTGTTTAATGATCGCTTTAATGTTTCCTGTGTTCTGGAGGCACGAGTTGCCGGCAGTTTGTGTTCGAGATTAAACGTACGAATTAGTTACCGAACGAAACACCTTTGTAGGCTGCGGCCCCACCTACAAAAGTATTCATTACCTGTGATACGACTTTATACGGCATATTAAATCGTGTTTTGGTGCCCCTTTTCCTGTCAAATACACAACTCTACAAGTCTTTTAGTATCTTGTTACCATTTTAATTATCTTTTTATGGAACTATAAATTGTGCAGCGGTTTCTACCTCCGCTGCGAACGCGACGATCGAGCACTATTTTATTCTTTCACTTTGATAAAAATCCCGGCATTTAACGCATAGGCAGCGTCGTGTTGTTGTTGAAACTTATTTTTAGGGTTATCTGCCACCTCCACTATCGAAGGTGTAGTCTCATGGCTATTATCCATAATTATTGTGGTAAAAATGTCCAAACACAATAGTACCTATGTTAAAGTCTTTCTTACCCGGGCTTCACCAGACAATTTCACCTGGTTGGACTATGGATTCTACTGACATTACTGCAGTCTCATCAATATCTCATAATTAATCCTCTTCTATAACAGTTAAACTCTCTCCGACCCGTGGTCCGCTTGACATATTCATCTGGGTGGACTGGACTAGTCCGGTCAACCATTTTTCGGTCACAAAATTTTTCGAAGGCATAGACCACCGCTTGTGTAATAAAATTTATTGTGGTGCCCTCAGAAGTGTACCAAAGGTCAGAACAAGTGCTCCTAGCCCATCTTGGTGTAGTTGTTAGGTGGAACCTGGATCAGGAAGGTTCTTTAGGGCTAACTATTGAGTCCCTAAATTTGTAACTTGTTATTTGGCTTCAATGTTTTATTGTATAAGGAACAATTTATAAACTAGTGGTTGTACCGCCAGCATGAACACTCGTATTTTTATAATGAAATGGTACTTTTAAACCTATTTTACTAGATATAAAAGTATTGGCGTTTCAGAAAAGTCTGGCCGTAGAATAATTTTCAGCAAGAATGTTAACATATTTGACATGTTTATTTCAACAATACATGGGAGCCATGCAGCCGTTTGATATTAGATAGATTTTGTTGTCCACTGTAATTAGTCATCATAATTAGGTGAATTTTCTTATGTAAATAATAAAGGATTCCTTTATATAAAATAAATATTGTTTTATTATTCATACCGTAGCAAATAGAACATTATTATGAACGAGATCAACATTATTCATTAAAACGAGATAACAAAATACACTTTGTAGTTACATAATTAAACATAACAATGGCTAAATTACTGCTCCTCTACTACTCAAAGGTCGGCTAGCAAAAGGTAAAGGTATAAGTTGCAGAAAGAGCAACATTAGACACAGAACACAAATAATTCACATGATTGTTTGGTATTTCGGTCTCTGCAAAGCAATTCAGTTGTAATCCCCACATGGCATTTCCTTCTTTTCCGTGACATATGTAAATATGTTGACGATGGACAGATCCACCTTCTCATCCTGCAGGAGCAGTCTCACTGGCGGACGCTGAAACGATACAATACCATCATGCAAGTGACAGGAATTAAACCACCAAACTCTGTTCGTTATAAGATTGCCCCATATACTATACTAGCTTTTACCCGCGGCTTCGCTCGCGTTGAATTCAGGGTAACACCGAAGAGATTTCGCAATTATTTTAATACGCTCCTGTATTGCCCGTGTGGTGCCGGGTTAGAATAGCACCTCCCCCTTTGTTCCCGTGTGTGTCGTAAGAGTCGACTCTGGGAAAGGGTTAGTGTATTGTGGGCGATGGGCTAGCAACCTGTCACTGCAATATCACATTTAACCATCTGGTCACCCTGAAATTGCTAAACGTGGCACTGGATTTTTGAATTCATGTGCTCTGCCTACCCCTCATGGGAATACAGGCATGAGAATATTTATGTATGTAACGATTCGCTAACTGGGAGTTTTTATAACGTAAAAATGCCCTTAGTCATTTCACAAAAAAACTACTATAGCGTTGTAAACAGGCATATATTTTAGCAGACGTATTATAATGTACAGTCTAGGAAATTGACACCTGTGCCACTTTGAATCTTTTCATAGTGAGTTTCATATTGCTTTGATTAGTAGAAAGTATTGTACGTCACAGAGACATTTTTGTAAGAAGGTACAAAGTGGCACATTAATCATTCCTTGACTGTACATATTGATAAAATTGAAAACAAAAACTTAAAAGCTAATTTTATTTATTTTTTAGACAATTTTACAAAAAAAATATCAACTTCACTACGCTGGCCTCAATAAGGTTCCGCAGCAAACGCAGTACCTTCAGGCGAGTTCCGTTACATAATTTTGGTGGCAATAGATTCCTTAGAAACACAATCGAAGCTCCAACTTTGAGAAAAAGAGTGAGTTCAGGTAGCCCCGAGGCGCCCACAGAGTTCAAAAATTCTACTGGGCACGTGGTTTTAGTTTGAGGATCTACGGCAGTATTGATAGATAGGTATACCGCCTGTTCCTCTTCAATTTCCATTAATATGCGCTCATGAACATCAGTAATACTGAGAGGAGGCCTGTGCCCTGTAGTGGGGTGTATATAGGCTGATGATGATGATGATGATGAACATCAGTTGCCTGGTTGTTTGTTGGGTCAATAAAGCTCGTTCAAACGTCCATAAATACTCGTGGAGTATTTCCCGCAGGTCTCCATGAACCAAATGGATGAGTTCATCAATGGACGGCACAGTTTTACAAAAAGGCTCCCGCAGTCGAATCAACTCATTGGTTTAGTGTCCTTCTCCAACTTAAGTAGCAATTCGGAGAATTTTTGAGCGTGTGAACTATTCCGTTTGTAGCAAATTCTGCACGTTCGTTCTCAACGTCGATCGTTTTAAGCAAGTATTTACTTTGTTGGATCTAGTCCTTTGATCAAAACTGGCTAGGTCTGTTGGAAATCACCGGAAAAGAGAAGTTTGATGCCACTCATGGTGCGAGCCGATCGCCGTATATCTCGCAGGCCTCGCAGCATTCAGTCAACTGGTTCTATTACCTTTTTGCGGACCATTGTGCATTCGTATCAAACGATAAGGCAGCAATCTTTGAATTCTTTTGCTTTATCATTATTTCGACACAATACAATTATTACTTCTTTGACAATTGGTTGACAGAGCTGTTGATATTCGTCGCTTGGCGACCAAAACATCCACGCCATATCCACGCACAATGCGCATCAAGCAGACAAAAATTCTAAAAATCACTAAAACCTTTTTAGTTATCGATTTTAAAGCCCCTTAAATAGTTTAGTATTAGTTTAAACAGTTTCTTCGTAAATATCTTCCATGTTTTTCACCCTCTCAAACTTTCGACCCTCAATTGCTTTATTATTATGTATCTAGATTTTCATTTAAGATTAAAAATGATACGTGAAACGGAAAATTTAGCAGTGTCTCTTGTCATTGAACAATAAAGATTTTGACAGCTCCATATCTTAGGGAATAAGGACTAATTTACTAACAAATATATTAGAAACTGTCGCCTTAGCGACTTCAGCGCAATAAAAGTTCGCAAAAAAGCGTGAGATGAGTTACATTATTGGAGTTTTAGTATAGATCCTTATATATTATTTAATATTAGTGTAGCTATAAACCTTCCTCTGGAATCACTTTACCTATTGAAAAAAACCGCATTGAAATCCGTTGCGTAGTTTTAAAGATTGAAGCACACATACAGACGGACAGACGGCGACCGCGACTTTGTTTTATAATATGTAGTGATTATACATACGGGGCTACGGGCTATCCGTAGCCCTTCATCTAGGAGCCGCGGCTGCTGCTGCCAAACGCGCACAGCGCGCCACCACTGTGTTCGCGCGACTGTACAAAACAGACAGAAAAGACCAGAACGGTGGAACGCAGAGCGCATTTGGCAGCCGCCGCCGCTCTTAGATGAAGGGCTACGGATTAGCCCGAAACATGTCGAGCTAATCTCTATTTAAGACGTGAGTTATTCGTATCTAACCAATAGCTGTCACTTAACATACATACATACATACATACAATGACGCTGAGCACACGAAACGCTACATAGACAAAACCATGACAATTTCACGTTTCATGGCCACGTCTATACGTTGTCGGTTTAGGTACTTAAAACAATATAAACAATCTTGACATGTCTTTTTATTGAAATACACAGTCTAAAAATAAAAATCGTTACACTATACAATTCAATCATGAAAGTAAATGATTTTTTCATACCAAAATTGTAAAATGTAAAGATTTCGATTTATAAAGTGTATGTTTAAATAAAAAGACACGTCAAGATTGTTTACATTGATTTAACTACCTAAACCGACAACGTATAGCATATTTTTTAGGTTATAAGAGAAGTGGAAGAGGTATAATAGTTAACTTAACCTTAACTAAAACATAATTACCAAAGGAGCGTCTTCTTTGAAGCCTGCCTTGAGGAACTTGACATGGTTGTCAGCAGTGGCCAGCCCGTAGTGCTGGCAGACGAGTCGCGCCTCCTCCGCGCTGTTGAACCGGAGCCAGTCGCGCAGCGCGGGCGCCGGCACAGAGAGCTTGTTGTACGCCGCGCTCATCACTTGCAGGGCTCTCCTGAATAAACACGTTTAAAACCATTGATGTAATCCTGCAAAGTAATGGGGGCAAGTTTTCTCAGTAATAACTTGCTTAAAACTACTTAAAACGTCGCAAAGTTAGATACTGTGGTAACGGGGATAACCCAGAAGTTCCATATTTTTTAGATCCATGTGGAACTAACAGGGTATTCATTTTGAAGAAAATGTCCCGGAAGTACCATATGGAACTAATGGTACATATTCATAATCAAATGTTACCTCTGCTAAATATCTATTTATTTAAAGTAACGTGTTGTGACTGACTGACTGTCGGAGTACATCTCTGAAGACACTCAACTGTTTGAACTACCATGAGACATGATCAAATATTATTTTTATCACTAAAATTTAAAACTCACACATTAAGTGTCCCATATTACGGCTATTAATTGTGAGTTTTAAAGCCTTTTATTGATAAAAATAATATTTGATATTCAACTGATTTAACAAATTCAGAACCAAGGACCCGGCTCCCAGGTTCTTCAAAACATTCGCGAGATACCGAGAACCCAGTAGCCGTGTTCATTTTGTACTAGCAATAGACTACTCGGTTCCGCGCAAATGTTTTGATTTTAGGCTTGGTCGTGAATGTGTTAAATAAAACTAAAATAAAAACAACATCAGGTGCAAAGCCTAGTTGTACGTAGTTCCATATGGAACTATTGGGATTATTTATTTGACATTTACATATGTACCGACTGTTCCACATGGAACTGGAATTATGGAACTTCTGGGTTATCCCCGTGGTAACAGTAGGTATATGATATATGAAGTGTCTGCACGCAAGGGGTTAGTCTGATGAAAATTTACCGCCGCCTAGGAACTTAATTACGCGTTGCCGATCGCGTATAAATCTATTCTATTAGCCTCTGTTCAAGATTTTCATGCTTGTTGAAAAAAAAATTGAAACATTTCTAAAATGGTTTTTTTATGTGTATTCTAAAAGTAGGTATTCCTATTCCAAAAAATCTGAAACTATTTCTTAAACATACTCACCTCTGTAATTTGGGCAGATGTAGGCATAAGGCACAGTATGTGAGTGGACACAGGTTCTCCAGCTGGTTGCAGACTCTAATGTAATTCCCATTCAAGTTGGCCAGAGCTATTTCATAAGCCAAATTTATCCTGGGGTCACTGAAAAAAACGAGTAATGAAAATGACTGGTCATTGCTTTGAAATCTCAAAATGGAAACTTAAAATATAAATGACATACTTATACTATGCCTATGTGTATTTTACATTTCAATAATAAAACTTGCTAGTAAAATCATGTGACAATTAGTGTCCGACCGAAGGTACAATTTTGGCCGAAGCCGAAGCCGAAGCCGATTAATCGGCTTTCATCAAAACCTTCGGCCGAAGCCGAAGCCGAAGCCGAAGGTGTGTTGACCCCATGTTGACCCTAAGAAATACGAGAATTTGCTAATAGTAAAAAAAAACGGTATGAAATTATGCGTAGTTTTCGTTCCTAAATCAAGTGTGACTATGTTGTTATGTATGTGTTGTCAGTAATTTATATAATTAACTGCAAGTAATGCTATCGGGCCGGCGAAATGCTGCCCTGCTAAGCGCTGCGCACTATCCGTCTCGCTCTGGCATCGTTTGTTTAATTTCGAATCACGATTTACAAACCTTCGGCTTCGGCCAAAGCTTCGGCCAAATTTTGGCCGAAGCCGAAGGTTTGGCCGAAGGTGGTTTTTTTGGCCGAAGGTGGCCGAAGCCGAAGCCGAAGCCGAAGCTTCGGTCGGACACTAGTGACAATGCTCATGCAACCAGACTGGCTAACATAAATTAGTAATACTTAATTTACATTTTATTAATAGAAATTTAAGGATTTGTATGCCACAAAGTAAAACATGCAGAGCTTAAATTATATTCATAGAGGAAACATATTTTATACCCCTGTTTGAGCAAATAAATATTTTTATATATTTTTTCTTCTATCTTTAAAAAAAAATTTAAGATGTTTGATAATATGACCATATAAAACAAATTCTGTTTAACAACTAAGGGTTTCATCTTGAAAAATTACTACAATTTACTTTTATAAAAGTCCAGTGATATTTATTTATTAACCGACTTCAAAAAGGAGGAGGTTCTCAATTCAACCAAATTTTTTTTTTTTTTTTTTTTGTGTGTGTGTGATATGTATACTCAATATCTCGAAAACCCGTGGACTGATTTACAAAATTTTTTTTTTAATCGAAAGGGTATAACTCGAAATTGGTCCCATTGGCACGAAACCAGGATCTGATGATGGAATCTTGGAGAAATCGAGGGAACTCTTCAAATTTTGTATGGAGATGTACGGCGTTTTCGGTAATTTGTTGATGAAGTCAAGATTTTACATTCAGTAAACAGAATACTTTCAAAATATTGCTAATTTGAAGTCGGTTTTTTTTTGTTTAAAATTATTTAATTATTTTAATGTAAATCAGTAATGCAACCGAAACATTTTCTGTTAAGGTGTCAGGCACCCAGATTTACCTCAGCTTACTAACAGTTATAAACAAACCTTTTCATTTCCTTCGTCAAAGTCCAGTATCTAAACATGGGATGCACATCGTCCAGATTGCACAAAATATATAAACTTTCCACCAGCATTCTATCACATCTTGTTTGCGGCTCATCAGAGGAAATGTCTATGTTGGCCAACGAGGGAGTGAGATTAAATGAGTCTTTCAGAAAACCGGTGTACTGGTCAACGGAGTCGCAGCAGCTCAAATACCACTTCAAGCATTCCAAAAGTAATTTCTTATTTAGTACAGGATCATAAACTTGGATTGGATATTCGCAGAGCCTGAAACAAGACAAAAAAGTTGATTAGAGCTCTAACATCATACATACATCATGCCAAATGGGCTTAGCATATGAAAATTATGAAACAGCGCACAGACAAAACCATCACCACCTATATCATGAAAGGAAGAAAATACTATAAAAATTTGCTAGGCCTATACCTTATCGGTTTAGGTAGTTAAAACAATGTAAACAATCTTGACGTGTCTTTTTATTTAAACATACACTTTATAAATCGAAATCTTTACATTTTACAATTTAGGTATGAAAAAATCATTTACTTTCATAATTGAATTGTATAGTGTAACGATTTTCATTTTTAGACTGTGTATTTCAACCAAAAGACATGTCAAGATTGTTTATATTGTTTTAACTACCTAAACCGATAAGGTATAATAAAATTTACCAAATATTAAGAAATAGGTTCATGTTACCAACTTGTATCCAAAATAGGTGTGGAACCGGATCATGGGCTCCAGCAGATTGATGCACTCTTCATGACCAAAGCGCTGTATAGTCATGTCTTGGCGCACAGCTCGTAACCGGTCCGTCAAGAAGTCATACATCACTGGTGTACTGACGTCTGTTCTTTTTGTCACACTATGAACAAATCAGTTGAACACATTAATTATGTACAATTTCATTTGATGTACAGAACAGTTTCTTTATGTATTTCTATTGATTTAGCTGCACATTAATAGCTGCTGGCGATTTGTCAGTTTATTGTTACTTTATTTAAAAAAAAGCAGTAAAGTGTAGTAAAGACATTTATGTAGTGAACGCACACGAACAGCAGGTGTCGTACGGTGCGGCGAAGTACCGCGTAGGGCCGGAGCAAAGTAGGATCCGCCACGAAGGAGTCCGCCGCGGACCTGCTGTAGCATTTCACCAGCACTTTCCTGCCGTCTATAACCTCTAAAACGTGCACCATCTTGGCTTTTTTCCTCCTGTAATCCATCAAAACATGTGCATTTACTATTAATTGGGCCATTCCATTGTAATTTTGTCTCTTTTAACTCAGAAAATTCTTTAACATTTGAACTCTATAATGTTTGTACTCACATAGCTTCCTCTTCTCCCGGGCACATAAAATTACAGGTGCCCTGTATAGCTTCATTCGTTTCTTTTGTAGGAGCTTCATTTCTTGTATTCTTAGTGAAATAATCAAAGTATGACATTACGGATTCAGGAAAAACCAAATTGAATGTTTGTTGTGTTGTGAATTCTTGTTTACATGTCAAAATCTAACCTATCTGCTGGCTGTCATGTCACTTAATTACTTTTTAGAAAAACATAAGGTTTTATCCCATACAGTCCTAACTCGATTGTAGATATTAAAGATTCAAAATTCAAAATTCAAAATTTAAAACTTTATTTATGCAAATAGGCTCCTAAAAGCACTTTTACACGTCATTTTTTATTTTACCAGCGCTTCGGAAAGACCATCATTGCCAAGAAGAATGCGCCGCAAGAAACTTGGCAGAAAGTCATTTTTTCAAAACAAAGCCAAATAAATTACAAACAAAAAAAAAATTTACAAAAAAATTGTGAAAAATTACATAAAAACAAACAGTGTACTAAATTCAAACTTCAAACCTAGATTTTTCTGAGAATCGAACCACTAGCAATACCTAATAAGAAAATATAATTTTACCCATATCAGACATTTTAAAGATTAATAATAGAACGAAAAATGAATTAATGCCCGATTTTTATTCATCAACAATTTAATCACAATTGTACAACACCATAATTTATTAATATTTCGAATTTTTTCATCACAACTTAATAATATTCTCTTTCAGCTCTTTCAGCTCCTTTGCATGGATCCATTTAATGCCTGTTGCAGACGCAGAGCTGGAGGGCCGAGAGATGCATCTGAAAAATGATAGAAATTAAGATAAAACAAATATAGTGATTATAAGTGTTAATGCCACTTTGGTACAGTCTTGTTGCGTTACAAGTATTTGTATGTTCTATTATAATTTAAATAGCTAATTAATGTGAAAAATGAATTGTAACCTATTATGGTTCCATTAATGATCCATTAGGATCATCTCCTAGAAAACATTTGAAGAAATTCCTTCATTTCTACTAAAGTTCACCAACATTGCTACGAATGTAAAATTTTATTGGTTTTAAATGATTATTGATTCTAAAACTTTACAACAACTTTTATTGGCAAAACCCTATGAAAAATCTTTTCCAATCACATGTGACGAGTTCACTGCACTGAAAAGTTCAAAATAAATGAGTGACTTACTTTTATACACTAGATTAGTTATTTTATTGCCATTTACGATATTCACTTACTCGCTAGCTCGTTAGAAGTTTGTGAATTATCCTACAAGATAGCAGACGGCGTTATGAGTTAACAAGTACGAAGTACTCCTACTTGGCAATAGATGACGCTAAAAGTCAAGAACTTTCTTACTGAGGGACAGATGGCGCTAATTGTCCAAAAGATCTAGAGAACAACAAGTGGTGCTACAAACATTAAGCATAGACATGGCATGGCATGCCATGGATTCCGACTGGTGTCGGGTTTAGAATAACACCTCTCTATTTCTTCCGTGGATGTTGTAAGAGGCGACTAAGGACATAGGTTTAGGTATACTTTAGGCGACAGGCTAGCAACCTGTCACTGTTTTACCTGCCACCTTAAAACCTAAAAACTATTATGCTAGAAGTGGTCACAAAACGTTTGTCTATGTTGCGTTTTGTGTGCTCTGCCTACTTCGTTTGGGAATACAGGCGTGATTGTTTGTATGTATGTATGCATAGATACTCATACTTTAAGTTACATGCTTGTGAGGATAAGAAAACCTTGCATTGCTTGACGCCGCGATTTCAACAAAAAGCAAGCAGTCGTATTAACTATGAAGAGAGAAAAGGATAGACAGACTAAGCTAATCAAAGCACGTGCATAATTGAGTCCTAATGGAAAATGCAGATGAAATTGTAATTCTCTAGACCAATAACTTCATTATCTGCTTACCCAATCTTCTTGCCAAAAAGATTCTCCATGCGCACTTTGGAGAAGATCCAGGGCCCTTGGTTCTTGTGCTCTTCTTGGCAGAAGAAAACCTTCGCCTTCTGGTAACGGCAGAATTCCTTCAGGACGATGTCATAAGGGAACGGGAAGAGCTGCTCGATCCGACACATTGCGATTTTGTCTTCTAGTTTCTTCTCTTTCCGGAGTTCATCGATAGTGATGGAGACTTTGCCGGAGCAGAAAATAAGCTTCTGCACGCCGTCCGGGTTCTTAGCCGCGGGACCGTTCTCTCTTATCGCTCTGTAACATTAGATTTAGGTATAAAATATATTTATTTCAGTAAACCGACTCGATTCGACTCTATACTAAAATATAGGCTAAAATTTCTCATACAATTTTTTTACATACTCTAGCAATTTACGCGTAAAAGTGATATTCGCGATGAAAGTGGCGCCTTCATTTAAACTTGCATTTTTTATGGGTCTTAACCTTTTGAGCGCCAAGGCGCGAAGTGAAACGCTGTGCTCCTGACGCCAAAGACGTGAGTCGGCTCTTAGATAATGCTTGTTTTTTTTCGAATGGTGCTGTATTATTTTATTTAAATTAGGTATAAAATAACTTACACTACCTATAAATAAAGTAAACCTAGAAAAAATGTTGCAGCGTTTTATATTTCAGTTCTTTCGCAATAACTTCGACGCACCATTTGACGTCGTGGCGTCACGGGCACTGACTTGCGATGACGTGATATGGCGTCTTTGGCGGTCAAAAGGTTAAAAAACTTTGCATCAGCGCAATAGTAGCGCTATCTAGCGACATAAAGCAATTATTCGAGCTTTTCAACCGTCTCATTTTTTCACATCTGTTCAGTAAAATCTGTCGGTTCCTGTGTACTGTCGGGTAGAATAACACCTCTCTATTTCTTCCGTGGAAGTCGTAAGAGGTGACTTAGGAAATAGGATAAACTATGCTTTAGGCGGCAGGCTAGCTACCAGTCACTATTAAGTATACTAGGGTAAATATTCGGGCGTTTGAACCGCTGTCATTATTCTCAACACTTTCTTTTTCAGATGCTGTTGGAAATGAGTATATAATAGTCTAGTGTGTACCTGTACTATATGACACACTTATTAAACCAATTTCTAAATAAATCAAATAAAAAAAGTGTTGAGAACAATGACAGCGGTTCAAACGCCCAAATAATACCCACTAACTCTTCCATCTATTTTCAAATCTAAAATAATGCTAGAAGTGACTGCGAAGCGTAATTGGGAACATAGGCGTGATTATATGAAGGTACATATGTTCTGTAAAAATGGACAAGTGAACTCTAACAAATAATTGAAAACGATATTTAAATCTGCAGCCAATTCGTATAAAATGTGACCAGATAAATAAAGCAGAGCGCTTGAATAGTCGTACCTGTCTATATTATGTAGTAGTAGTCGTAGTACGAATACCTTTGAAAAGAAGTGCCCAGCAGGAAGTCCGAGAACGGCGACCGGTAGAAGGGGTGCTTCAGGCCGACCTTCGGGGTCATGAGGATCAGCGGCTTGCGGAACGGCATCGCAATCTGCCGCCGCATCAGGTGGAAGTAGTTGGCGGGCGTGGTCACGTTGCAGACGATCCAGTTCGCCGCTCGCAGCTGTTTCACTGCGAAAAACGTTCCAAATATAAACCTGAAGCGACCCTAGCGCCATCTATTGTCCAGTAGTAGAACTTTACACACGTCATCAACTGTCAAAGTTGCAATGCGCTAACGAAGGTTCGAAAATCAGTTGCATAAATACAATTTCCGATTTTCTCTGGGTATGGACTTCGGTCCCCAGGAAGATCTGTCTGGAGAGATCTCTATTGGAATATCTCCCACAAACCTTTTCGTTTCCTACCATTCTGATAGTCTATGGGATTTTGACGCCAATTAGAGGTTAGCGGAAATTTTAGGATTAAGCAACTCGAAGCAACTTACACTGAGTACTTACTTACTATAAGAACAAACGAGTATTTAAACTTTTTTCATGATGAGAAATACCTATTGATTTACTCGCGAGTGAAGTGACTAAGTTGTATTCTCGTTTAGTTGAATCGATTCTTAACCTTTCGTTTGCCTATATTTTGGAGCTTTAATATTGTCAAAAAATACTAAGACTGCAAAGCAACTATTTATGGTTCTGGTATCCGAAGGGTTGTAGTGTGAGAGTGAGCTTACACACAAGGTCCTTGTCATCGAGATCGGGTATGTTGTCTTCGTCGTCATCGGCCTGCATCAGGTAGCGCTCCACGCGAGCCGACGAGTGCTCGGGACCCTGTCACGAAACAACCGACATTGATGAACTACGAGAAACTAGGTACTTATTTGTTTTCAATACTGGAACACAGGCACTGTATTGAAACATCTCGGGCACAGCGCCATCTAGTGAAACATGAACACAACGGTTTAGTTGTAGCTAAAGCGCCATCTAGTGATGGTTATCAAAACATGGCTTCCGACGCCAAACCATTTCCGCCTCTAAGCTATCCATGCAATTTTGCAGCCTAGTGTACATACAGTAGACTACAGAGTAATCGCATGTGGACCGAATCTACACTTATTTTTAATACTATTTGGATCTGTGTTTGACTAACAGCGCCATCTATCCCGTGCGGTAGCTGCACCACGATCCCCGACTGGCAGATCCACTTGCTCTCCCCGTTGGCGATGAACGTGTCGAACACGGGCTGCGCCGTGTCCGCGAAGTCGCCGTACTGCGCCTCCCACATCGGCAAGAGGTACGGGCTCGAGTAAGAATAGCCAACTTCGTAGCCCAAAATGCCTGCAAAAATAATGAAACACTTACGACTTTACAATAGGATTTTATCTGCGGGAAGGGAATAGTCAACACAAGCTCAAAATTAGGGGAAACTGCTTTTTTGTAGTTAAAAATATACGGCTTAAAATCCTATAGTATAGACCACTATGGGTACGTTCCACTAAACGCCCACAACGATTGCGACACCCTCCATATAGTTTCACCTAACGCCCGTGGTCGTCGCAAGCGATCATTCGACGTCACTGATCGCAACCACATCGCGCGCACTTCGCCCACAAAATGTTGGTGGATGGAATGGGCTTTCACTAACACGTCACCAGTGTCATTAGAACTTGATGAATTTTGCAAGTCTCATTCATTCGTTTCGGGAATCTATGTGGAATTAAATTTATGCGACATTTACTCACAACCCCCACAGCCCACAGCTGCATGTTTTCACCATGCCGCCATATTGCGATTGCTTGTACCTATGCCACATAGCGCTCAAGTTGTGTTCCACCTATAATAACATTCGCTTACAACACCCGCTGTGTTTTTACGTTAGTGGGACGGAAATTTCTGCGGCCGCCCCGCTTCCGCTGTCAGTACGTTTGAAGTTTCACTGTCACTGGTATTACTTAGCCACCTATCGTCTCGTAGCACAACTTCCTCCACAAACGTCATCAACCGTCAAAGTGTTCTACATCGCGCCAACAAAGTTTCGAAGATCTGTTGCATAAATTTAACTTCCAACTTTCTCTCTCTCTCTCTCTCTCTCTTTGTGGACTTCTGCCTAAAGAGGGATCTCTATTGGAGACATTCCCACTCAAACCTACAGGAGCGAAACTCACCGAACTCGGAGAGAGAGCTGTTGTGGAGACTGTAAGGCGCCTGGTCGGGGTACAGCGTGTCGAACACCCGGTGCGTGGCTCCGTCCACACCCTGGTGGTGCAGCACGTGGTGCCTGCACACCAAACAATTCATCATCATTACAGTTCAATAAAACCTACAGCCTATTAACAGTCTATTAATTATTTGTATTTCTGTGAATCAGGGATACCTTTATAGAATATTTAATACATATTAGAACATACAATCACGTCTGTATTCCCAATTGCGGCAGGGAGAGCATACGAAATGATTATGACTATTTCACGCTTTGCAGCCACTTCTAGCATAATTTTATTTTTGGTTTCAAAACCAGGGAAGAGGTATAACAGTGACAGGTTGCTAGCCTGTCGCCTAAAGCGTACCCAAACCTATTTCCATAGTCGCCTCTTACAACATCACGGAAGAAATGGAGAGGTGTTTTTTGATCCCAACGCTACACAAGAAATATTTAATACAATTTACCTAAATGACTGAACGAACATAATGGTGAAGTTCGAAAATCGATTGCATAAATACATAGACAGTACCTACAGAGTACTAATGTCATTGAATTTGTTCGAAGACGATTCCGCCAAAGCATGGCGGCGTTCGCTGTGCTCTTATTGACAGGCCCAAGATCGCGCGTAACGCAGTGGCTTTTTCTTCTAAGGTTATTGGCTCTTTACAGTTTCTGTGGCAGTTTGTAAGTTGAAATAAACTAACGGTTTGCGGAACTGGGTGGCCATCATTGTTTCTGTAGTTGATCTGTCCTCTATGCATAAATACAACTTCGCACTGACTCTCTGTGGACTTCCCATCTGGCATCTGGAAATCTATCTATTGGAGTCTTTCCCGCAACCATTATCGTCATGATAGAACGATTAATTTCCAGGGCTCCACGGACCCATGGATTTTTGTCTTGGGTTTCGTACCTGTGAGCCATGGTGCCTCGCTCGACATCCTCGCCCGTGAGCCTGATGTGGATCTTGTCGCGCAGCAGCGAGCCGTACGCGAGCGCCTCGCCCATCGCCCAGTCCGCAATACCCTCTTTCACCTGCCGAAGGTAGTCAAGTAGCCAAACACTGAGACGGAAAGACTTTTCATGAGCCATCTCCTTCTGGTCTGATAAGTAAACAACTAGATCATCGTTTCTCAACCTCGGGTCGCGACCCAAATTTGGGTCGCGGGCCATATCGAGATGGGTCGCAGGACCCGCGGGAATTTTCGAAAAACAAACCACAATCACTGCATTTCATTTGTTTTTAATGTTCATTGGGTCGCGGGTTTCTAATATTTTTGAATTTTGGGTCGCCAGGCAAAAAGTTAAGAACCGCTGAACTAGATTATGTCAGGTCTAGAGTGAGTTACTAATTTTAAATGAAAATCAATAGCAGTGCGTTAATCTCGCTAAAACTCGAGAACAGCTGGGCCGATTTAGCTGATTTTGGTTTAAACGGTGGGAAAATTTGGAAACGGAAAATACATAGTTCGCAAGGCCAACTAATTACCAATAAAGAAGGTAGATATATCAAGTTACAGCCATCACTATCAGATAACAACCAGATATTCAAGTTGTCAAGTTCTCTTCTTCACTCCTATTTTATTACGTCTTGTCGTTTGAGCAAACTACCCCGTCGTGTCGGCAAACTACAATACGTTTTCTATTAGACTTACAAAACTTCTGTTATTGTTATTACACTTATAAAGGGTGGCCGAAAACTGATGGTAAACATTTTAACCAGCGGTCGGGTAAACGCGTCTAACACATGTGAAGTTTTTTTCCCGGAATTTTCATGTAAAAAAAATACGAAATACTGAATATTTTACACAGCCTTTTATACTCTTTCTCTTAGTCAACCGCGTAGCATCACAATGTCGAACGATTGCAGGTGCGTACGTGGTAACTAACGGGATATCGTACGGGACGTTATGTAGGTAAAACACAGTGTACAATGACCTGAAAAGCGATTGAAACCTTGTCTCCCACAGAGTTAATACTAAGAATTTTCAGGAAATATTTTAGAGGTGTTTTCAGACGCGTACACCCCACTGGTCAAAATTCAGGTCAATTTCCGGCCACCCTGTAAATGTAGGTTTTCACTAACCATCTTCTCCCTGTTCTGCAGTATCCTGACCAAACCTTTGTGCAGCTCGAACGCCCACGGCTCGGGCGGCTTGCAGAAGTGGTTCGCGATCGTGTTGATGGTCGTCTGGCTGATGCCGGTCTCGCGGATCTGGACAATGCGACAGGTTCTGTCTTAGGCGATATTCCTAGCAAGGCAGGCGAGCACACAAATCATCAAATACCTGGACAAAAATATTACTATTTCATGATTCGTACTAACACACACAATTTTAGGTCTCAAATTGGATAAAAGCGGGTAAAATTACACCTTAACCTATTTCATTCGTCACAATATGAAGATGGCAGATGTCATGCCTGGGGACCGAAGTTGTATTTATATATCGATCTTCGAAACTTCATTAGCGCGCTGTAGAACACTTGTTGACGGTTGAAGGTCTATTACTGGGCGACAGGTGGCGCTGGGGTCGCTACGACTCCGTATTAACGAGCGCCCGAGAATACCACGTTTCGTATGGTCATACCCCATTTGAGAACTTAACATAATGATGACATGTGATTGTATATGTAATTGGCCAAACCTTTTTAGGGTCAGTGGCCTCAAAGAAGCCTGTCCAAGGGGTGTCGATCCAGTCCATGATGCTGAGCTTGGTGATCTTCTTCGCGAGCTCGAAGTGCTGGTTAAGGGTGTCGGTGTACTCCTTCTCCCAGCCCTTGATGTCTGATTCGCTGACCAGCCCTTCTTGCATCAGCCGCTCTTTATACATCAAGTCAACTGCGAGGTGTTCAGGGAAAGATTAAATGGACGAAAAGGGAAGAAACTAGCGCATAGAAATTTCGGACTACTAGAACTGGAGACATCAGAAAGTTACAGGTAACTAGTGTATTTCACGGGGATACGTCATTGGCACAGTCCTGGGGATCCCATGGCGTCTCCCAACCCGGCAAGCCGACAACGCCGGAATGGTTCTAATGGGTATGTTCCCCCTCCCCTTCCACTTAGGAAGAGGGTGGGGTAAGAGTCCCACATAAACCCCGAGCACTTCCCCAAGCCCGGGCGTATTGCGTTTCCACTCCGTCAAAAAAAAGGTACCTAGTGTATTTCGCACGCGAGTCGTCTAAAGTCTGGTCGCGGAGCACATTATCTAATATTGCGTGCGACACACGTCCTCAAGTGCAAGCGTGAGGGCAATATTACTGCAGGCGTGGGACAGAGATAGGTAGCAGCGGGTTAATGCTCGAATTTCGCTGAACGCCGCAACCGGCTTTACCACGTTTTCCTGTTCGAAGCCTACAGACTAACCAGTCTGCATGGTTTTGATCTTCTTGTACATGAAGGGCTGCGTGAACATGGGCTCGTCCTCCTCGCTGTGGCCGAAGCGCCGGTAGCAGACCAGGTCGAGCACTACGTCCTTCTTGAACTTGCAGCGGTACTCGATGGCCATGCGGGCCACGTGGGCCACCGCTTCGGGGTCATCGGCGTTCACGTGGAACACTGGCGCGTCCACGCATTTTGCTACGTCTGCCGATGAACAGAGGGCTAATGTGAATTTGAATTTTATGCAACACGACTCTTATGCAATTGTTTGGGACAGATGGGAAAAACGAAGACTTTTAGTATGTCAAAGTAATAGATAGTGAAAAGTAATTTTGGGATTTTTTAGTAATGTAATTAATAGGTCAAGAGGTGGGGTTCGAGCCCAAGACCTTGATAATTCGTTCCATACTTTTTGCATTTGAGAACTTCAGTGTACCTAAGAGCTGTATTGACGTTCCATTCTCCTAGCGCTATCTGGTTATCAGATCGCAAACAAATGTTACAGTAGTCTGGCTTATACAGTCTTCCTTGGGCCTTCGATTCTCCAATATTTATAAAACCATAATTATTGAGGCTTACTTTTTTACACTCAGCCTACTTACTGATAATAAGCGAGAACGTTCCCTAAGATGGACACGTTCACCTATCTAGTAAATTAAATCAGTCAGGTACATTACAATCTATTCATCTTAAACTTTTAAACAACCAAGTCCCCCGATTCCTTTTCTAAGCTACAATTCTTTACCTGAACAATACGGCGAACTTCTCGAGAACCGAGGCTCTGTGGTGTACCCAATCTGGTTGTTACACACTATATGTATGGAGCCGTGTGTGGTGAACGCCGGCAGGTTGCTCAGCCCGACGGTCTCGTACACCACACCCTGGCCAGAGAACGCCGCATCTCCGTGCATTATTATTGCCATCACCTGGAGTGGAAAACGCCGTTTAGGTCCTCACGCGTAAGCAGTAAGGGACTTTACTTCTAAGGGCTACCGCACACGAGCCAGTAGCCTCAGCTACAAAACGCCGCCACAGGCATATCTTCTGTAGTATTCATAAATTTTACAAGGACTCGCTGCACACGGTTGACGCCGGTAGCCGTCACACGCTAGTACTAACCGTCGCAGCTTGCTTCTTGTGGCCCGCACCTGCCATTAAACGGCTGTCTGAACTAAAGAAGAGGCTGTTAAAGTGCTTCAACTACTTTTGTAGCTGCGTCTGGTTTCTCATGGCAGCGTTTGTGGCTGTGGCCGGTGCGGTGGCTTGTGTGCTTCGGCACTTAGATCCCCATGATCTATATCAGAAATTGAACTATAACATACTGTGAATGCCCTACCCTATCTCCGTTAGAGTCTCCCTTCCAATGCTGCTCCGCCCTGGTCTTCCCGGCGACCACGGGAGACACCACCTCCAAGTGAGAGGGATTGGCACTCATGGACACCTTTATGTACTTGTTGGTGCGACGAATGAAGCGGTGGATGTACGTGCCCAGATGGTACTTGATGTCGCCAGACCCCTGCACAAAATTGGTGTAAATTATGGCCAAGTTCTAGTCAACAATCAAGTCAAATCAAGTTTTGTGCTCTGAAATAGCATGATATATCACGGGAAAATTTTAACGCAGTTTCCTTTTTTAAGTACTGCGGACTAAGCTAACACAACTGTCATGCGGCGGGACCAGATTCCGCAGAGAAAGTTCGAAGTTGTATTTATACGCAACCATCAAAACTTTGTTAGCGCGATGTAAAATATATGACATACTTAGATGAACATAGTTTGTAGAAGAAGCTTTAATACCCTTTTTAGACTTTGTCAAAACTGTCGTCTTGTTAACAAAACCCTCAAAAACCGCATAATTGTATTGGTCAGGTCTGAAAAGGCCACTCGACGATAGGCTTGCTTCAAGTCTAAAGCATGAGACTTCTCCATACCGGTTCCTTGGGTTCCATGGGCTTGAACTGAGCGAAGATATCCATCAGCTTCTTGCGGCAAACATTTACCAGCATATTCAGCCGACCTGAAAGTAAGCAAGCAAGTAGTTGTCCAGTCCATTATTATCTCTTTTTTTGTTGCTAAAATAATAACATACACAAACATACATAAAATTGCCTTTGTTCCCAAATGGGGTAGGCAGAGCACACGAAACATGAAATAGACATATCCATGATTATGACTATTTCACGCTTCGCAGCCACTTCCAGCATCATTTTGGGTTTTAAAACAGATGTGAGAGGTAGTATAATAGTGACAGGTAGCTAGCCTGTCGCCTAAAGAATACCTAAACTCATTTCCTTAGTCGCCTCCTACGACACCCACGGAAGAAATGGAGAGGTGCTATTCTAGACCCGACACCACACGAGTAAGACCCGACTCCACACGGGTAAAATAATAATTGCAGGAAGAATTAAGGGTTGTATTGTAGCTCATATGAAATAGTGCCCCCTTCGCGCCGTATCTTTACCATGTAGTGTCGGGTTTAGAATAATATCTCTCCACTGCTTCCGTGGATGTCGCAAGTGGCGACTAAGGATAAATACTTAAATAGGTCGCCTTTCTACTTATTAAAGTATGCCAGAAAGTGGCTGCAAAACGAGAAATAACTACCTAAAGTAAGGCCAACCAGACGAGATAAAGAATGTAAACAAAGTTTCAGAGGTTGACGCCATAACTGCATACGAGTGATAAGGATAGAGATAATAATCTGACTACCGCCACGTAACTCAGTAACGGTACCATTGTTTATGTTTATTATCTCGTCTGGTTGGCCTTACTTTAGTTGGTGTTGACTAGCGTTTCGAGAGCTCAGTTAACCCTTTTTAGAAATATGGCCGTGAAGTGATGTATAGTTTGTGTATGTACCTCTGTGCTGCATGCCGATGACAATGGACTCCACTCCAAGTCGCGTGGAAGTGTCCACAATCTCCTCAAGCATTACGATCATGCTCTCGCCTCCTTCCAGACCAAACCTCTTCTCCGCAGGCCACTTGGTCGCAAAATACTTTTCCAGACTGAAATGAAAAACTGTTATAAAAAAATTAAAAAAAAAAACTTTTAAGTAAAACGGTTTTATTTTAGTCTAATCAATGTATATAGGTAAAACCGTTTTACTTAAAAGTTTTTTTTTATTTTTTTTTCGAGTTTTTAGTTTTTTTTTTCCAATTGATATAGTGCACTGTATTCTGCAAAGACCTTTCAATTGATACCCATATTGATGGGGTTGATAAGAATTAGGTCATCCGCCATTTTGTAGCGGCGGCCATTTTGAATTTACAATGACAATGAATATACATTGTTGTATTGTCACCACAACTAAAAGCGCATACCGAATTTCAGATCAATCAGTTGACGGAAAGAGGGTGAAATTTCAATTTCTAAATTTGAACCAACAAAGACCAAAGAAGGAATAAAGATTAAAGACTAACAAGCAAGAAAAACAAACAGGGTAAGCTAAGTAAAACAGTTTAAAAAGAACCAATTTAACTAGTCCATAGGGCGTGAGTCTGCATGCGAGATAGACTATACCTATCACTTGTCTAACTACAGACGTCAGAGAGAGACAGGTATGAAGCGTGAAACTACTCGCTCGTGTGCGTTCAAGGCACCTGTAGGCACCTGTCCCTTTCTGACATCATTACTTAGACAGTGACAGGTATAGTCGGCTGAAGACGGTCCAGCACGGAGAGAGCAAGGAATGATTTAAAAGCTTCAACCCACTGACAACACGGCCTTTGTGAGCCGCGCATGATGAGTCGCTTCTCCTCGACGATCATGGAGCCCTAGTCTACATAGTGCATATTTACTTGCGCCCTGTCGTGCTTAGCCGGCTGAACACGGTCCAGTAACGTAAGAGCAATGAATGCGTGGGAAAGACTCGAAGAGAGATCTCTCTCCAGCCATGCAGATGTTATGCCCGTGAACCGAAGTCCGCAGAAAGAAAGTTGGAAGTCGTATTTGTGCAATCGATCATTGAAATTTTGTAAGCGCAATGTAGAATCGTTTAGTTCGGCTATTCGACGCATGTGGCGCTGGGGCGCTAAAGCTTCAAGCCACTCACAACACGGCCTTCGTGAGCCGCCGCATGATGAGCCGCTTCTCCTCGACGCTCTTGTCGTAGGAGCCCGGCTTCTCCACGCGCTCGCGGATGAACTGCAGCGCGTCCACGTCGTACACGTGCATGTACTCCAGCCCTATCGAGCCGCAGTAGACTATCTCCAGACGGCGGATTATTTCTCTGGAATAACGAAGACATATCTCGTAAGATAGGGGTTCCCGATATTTCTCAGGCAGCGGCAAACTCATTGGAATTCTGTCACGGCCTACCCTTGGTATTGAAAAAGACAGAACAAAGAAATAGGCTCCAATAACGATAGTAGTTAGATTGAGAGGGACAAAAATGGAAATCTCGCGTAGGTAGTAATAACTCATATGAATGAGAACAATACATATTATTACGCCTGTATTCCCAAGAGGGGTAGGCAGAGCACATGAATTCAAAATGTCTGTGCCACGTTCAGCAATTCCAGGGTAACCAGATGGTTAAACGTGATATTGCAGTGACAGGTTGCAAGTCTATCGCCCACAATACACTAACCCTTTTCTCGGAGTCGACTCTTACGACACCCACGGGTAAAAAGGGGGAGGTGCTATTCTAACCCGGCAGTACCACGCAGTGAGAACAAAATGGTTTAAAATATCATACTAAATATTAACGCACCTCAAAGTCAACTCAGTTTCTTTTCCTCCAATGTAAGTTCTGTCGGGAAGCTCGAACATCATGTCCATGTGCTCTTCACCTGAATTCATTTCAAATCATAATTTTAATTATTAAATTTCAACATGCGATGCGAAGGTTAAAACCGGACATAACCCAAAAAGCCCTTTAATATTTTGATGAATGCTTGAAAGACTCCAATAGAGAGATCTCTCTTCAGGCAGATGTTATGCCTGGGGTCCGAAGTCCACAGAGAGAAAGTTGGAAGTTGTATTTATGCAACCGCGATCTTCGAAACTTATTAAGCATTAAACAATGTCAGTTATGACGTTTGTGGAAGAAGTTCAATTACTAGTCAATAGGCAGCGCTAGGGTCGCCACAGAGTCCTTCGCGCATACTGTTCATGTTCAGGGAGGTGGACAGATTGTGATGACCGCAATATGTAAAAGCACAAACAGAGCGAGGTCCCGGGCTCGGCTCAGGATGACTTCGGCCACAGTTCCATTTCGTCACCTTCTTAAGTCGTCCACAGTGCCATGTCGTCAGCCTACAATTCCTAAATCGTCACCTTCCTAACTCGTCCACTTTCTGTTATCGTCAATACCCCATTTTGTCTACATTCCTATTTTGACCACAGTGCCAACTCGTCCACTTTCTGATATCGTCAATATCCATTTTTGTCTACATTCCTATTTCGACCAGAGTGCTAACTCGTCCACTTTCTGATATCGACCTCAATGCTACTTGGTCAGCATCACCAGTGCCAACTCGTCCGCATTTCTATATCGACCTCAGTGCCAACTCGTCCGCATTGAACACGAATGTTTGTACTCGAGTGTGGGTGTTCAATATGTTTGCTACATGCATAGTTGACGAGTTAGCACTGTGGTCTAAATAGGAATGTTGACCAGTTAGCACTGTGGTCTAAATAGTAATTGTTGACGAGTTGGCACTGTGGTCTAAATAGTAATGTTGACGAATTGACACTGTAGACTAATTAGGAATGTCGACGAATTGGCACTGTAGTCTAATTACGAAAGTAAACGAGTTGGTACAGTGGCCCATGTAAGAAAGCGGACGAGATAGGGAAGTGACGATAAAGGAATGCTGGCGAATCGGAACAGTAGACCATATGCGAATGAGAACGACTTAAGAAGGTGACGAAATGGAACTGTGGCCGAAGTCATCCTGAGCCCCGGGCTCCCGGGCCACGACGGCGCAGTCCAGCCCCTGGACGCCCAGCTCGGCCGTCTTGTGCTTGTTGAGCATCCGCACCGCGATCATCAGCACCAGCGGGTCATTAATATTAATACAGGCGTGATGTGTGTGTATGTACATACGGAGCGTGGTCCCGAGCTCCCGGGCCACGA
>BHDV01053340.1:74831-88868 GCA_005406045.1 Adoxophyes honmai | reverse complement strand
CGGCGCACTGCAGCCCCTGGACGCCCAGCTCGGCCGACTTGTGCTTGTTGAGCATCCGCACCGGGATTGTCAGCCCAGCTGGTCATTAACATTAATACAGGCGTGATGTGTGTGTATGTGTGTGTGTGTACATACGGAGCGTGGTCCCGAGCTCCCGGGCCACGACGGCGCACTGCGGCCCCTGGACACCCTGCTCGGCCGACTTGTGCTTGTTGAGCGTCCGCGCCGGGATTGTCAGCCCAGCGGGTCATTAATATTAATACAGGCGTGATGTGTGTGTGTGTGTGTACATACGGAGCGTGGTCCCGAGCTCCCGGGCCACGACGGCGCACTGCAGCCCCTGGACGCCCAGCTCGGCCGGCTTGTGCTTGTTGAGCATCCGCGCCGGGATCGTCAGCCCTAGCGGGTCCACCTTCGCCAGCAGGTGGCCGCGCGCCTGCCGGGGTTACACTGTTACTGGCATGATCTCAATGAGTATTCTTACAGGGTATATTTAAGGGGATTGTATTAAAATTCCCCGTGTGGTGCCGGGTTAGAATAGCATCTCCCCCTTTCTTCCCGTGGGTGTCGTAAGAGTCGACTCTGGGAAAGGGTTGGTGTATTGTGGGCGATGGGCTAGCAACCTGTCACCACAATACTACGTTTGACCATCTGGTTACCCTGAATTTGCTAAACGTGGCACTGGATTTTTGAATTCATGTGCTCTGCCTACCCCTCCTGGGATGACAGGCGTGAGAATATGTATGTATGTATTAAAATTCGGATCATCGTATAGAGTTGTAGGAAGGAGTGTTTAGGAGGGCGGTACTATCCTCCTGCACCACTCCCACACCGCGAAACGTGACTATCACATGATCACGTGATAATGTACCGTGAGGTGTATAGTGGATGGGGCGGGGTTTATCAGTGGGGTTCGGGGGAGGGAGGGCGCTGTAACTTCGGTGACAGCTTCGGAGCTGCGAAATGAGCAGTCCCTCCGTAGCGTAGGAAATCGCCAGCACCTTCGCTCGCCTTCGCAGCTTCGGCTGTTTGGTTGCCTTTAGCGACCAGTCCCCGCCGCTACGGCGCCTCATGCGCAGCACAGACGACAGACTTTATGCGATCGAGTCTGTGGCGCATAAAAATTGTGCGTGTCTTTTTCACGTCGTGTGCGTTACTGCATAGGTCCTATTTTCACAGACTAAAAAGCGGATAGTCTATGGTCTGCGCAGCGCCTCATGGTGCCATCGATTACCTACCGCGGGCGGGGAATGCTCTCCCTCCGGCCCTCCGGCTTTGTTACAAACTTTTAAAACTATGATTTGATGTTACCGCAACTACTATATACGTAGGATTCGCTTATATCGCGCCAACCAAGAGCCATGACGGCTGCTGTCAAACGCAAATTGTGCGCCACCACTCTGTTCGCGCAACTAGTTCGTAGGCCGAATTATGACGAGCTAAACTTCATTTTTTTAAGACGTTTTACTGTTACCCGTATTTTTCATTACGAGTGAGTCTCACAGAAGTTTTTTTCACAAAAAAGAATAGTGTGGTGTCACTATTATACCTGCCAACTGAAAACCCAAAAAATGTGCTATAAGTGACCATGAAACATAAAATAGTCATGGTTTTGTATATGTAGTGTTCTGTGTGCTCTGCCTACCCCATTTGGGACTATAGGCATGATGTATGTATGTACGTAGGTATGTAACAGGAACAGTAGGGATCTAGGGATGACAATGACACCTACCTGGTAGCTTCGTATAAGACTCTGGACCGCCAAGTGTAACTTAATCTTCTCTTTAGTCTTTTTTTCGCTTTCGGCGCTGGAACCTTTATCTCTTTTAGACTCTAGAAATACAGCAAATAAGGGAATGAAGATGAAGAATAAAATCCATTTACAGGATGTATGGTTAGGTTTATACATATAATTGCAAAGCAAATTGACGGCAAAAACTATCACTTACTGACAGTTGTTGGACTGAATTCATCCTCAAGCTCTTCTATTTTCAATTTTGGACCAGAAAGGCTGTCGTAGAATCCATCCCAAGACTAAAACAGATCAAAAATGCTATAAAATCACTTAAAGTCCACACTATCGATACAAAACTCCCGGCTCTGTCACGGTTACGGTGTTCGGTCCGGCGAAATGTTACTAATTTGGATGCGCCTTTAAACATCCTTAAACAAACCACCTTAACAACACAGATCCTTATAAGTACATGTCATAATAGATGAATAAGCTTACGTGTGCGGGGCTGTTTGGCGTCTGGCATTTCAATTTTATTTATTTTAATTTTTAACCGACTTCAAAAAGAAGGAGGTTCTCAATTTGACCTAATTTTTTTTTTTGTGCGTATGTTACTCGATATCTCGAAAACCCGTGGACCGATTTTCAAATATATTTTTTTAATCGAAAGGGTATAACTCGAAATTGGTCCCATTGGCACGACACCAGGATCTGATGACGGAATCTTGGAGAAATCGAGGGAACTCTTCAAATTTTATATGGAGATGTACGGCGTTTTCGGTAATTTGTCGGTGAAGTCAAGATTTTACATTCAGTAAACAGAATACTTTCAAAATATTGCTAATTTGAAGTCGGTTTTTTTTTGTTTAAAATTATAAATCTAATGTATAGTTTGGGGAATGCAATGGTGGATAGTTGTGCGTTGTACTGAGTGCATAGAACATTGTTATACATATTAATGTAATCTGGTTTTCTCCGACGCTCGCGCACATTTCAGGGCTTCGCTGAAAACCAGCGTTGCTGCACCTTACTGATGCAGCAACTCATGCTGAGCGAAGGCCCATTTTTCGGTTCACTTGCGTCACCAAGACATACTGTTATGGTTGTAAGATTTTTATGTATTTTTTTTTTGTTACTTTTGTATGGTGATGGTTTGGACCTAAAAATAAACATTTTTCTTTCTGTCTTTCTTTCTTTCTTTCTAAAACTAAACTAACCGGGCCGAAAAAGTGACATGCTAAGCTTTACACTACGGTAAAGCTACACAGACACATTAATTGTGATGGATGGTTCTGTTCACTATCTTTTGACTAGACGGCGTTGCTACTGGGGTAATATGAATCAAGAGCATGAATGCTGTTTAACAAACAATTCAAATGTTTCCGAGCACAACTTATAAGCGAAATCGAAAAAATCATCGTGTTGTGACAAATTCAACCAATCGAAAATATATTTTAGTTTTTTTATAAGGCACTTTTACCTGCTTTTATCAATAAACAGTGAGTTACAAGTAAATAGTGAGTTATTTAAAAACGTATTTTTTTTCCGGATTGAAAGGCAAAAAACCATCTTGAATTCCTGTTAAACACAGAACTACATATTACGCCATCTATTGACGAGTAGCTAAGTAGCTATCATTTGTCCGTCGTCTGAAGAAGTTAAAAAACTTGACAGACAGACTAAGAAAAAGCAATCTCATACGAGTTCTGATAATCTTTTTAAAATATGGAATCTTACAATATTATATTGATAGAGATAGAAAAGATATCAAAATTGCGAAACTATTTTAATTCTGCTATTCAACACTAGATGGCGCTATGTGTCACTCTTAGTACTCACTGGGTCTATAGCGCCTTTGGTCTTCGCCCAGTCAAGGTACTGAGCCTCCAGAAAGTTGGCATTGGATCCACTCAGGAACGATTCAGCTCTTTGGGAATATTTTGCTGACAATTTCAACAACTGTATGACAAATAATCATAATTAATAAACCATATTTTAACATCAAAGCAGACTTGACTAAAGTATGCACTACTTTGAAGAAATTAATTCTAGATTTATTTGATACTAGATATTAGATAATAGATTCTTGTAATAAAATACCTACTCTTAGTAGATACACCTAATGATCAAAGTGTATAAATTACAAGGCTTTAAGATAACTTGATAAAAAAAGTAACTTACCACAGGATTACACACTCTTATAACTTTCTGCGTAGTTATAAGTAGATGCGAAGTGCGGATCAAAGACATACTCCAACTGTTACTTTATTTTACTAAAAAAAATTCCTAAATGTTTGCTTGATAATTTTTTTGTAATTTATGTTAATTTTATGGTCAGTATGTCAAAATATTAAACACAAAAATAAACAGAAAGGTTTTGGGTTTTAAAGAAACATTTGTTACGGTTGGGTTGTTGACAAATGACGAAATGTCATTGTTGATTGATTTACGATTAGAATGTTCTTTGAGCAAGAACTTTAATGATCTATGTGGCCAGTATTTAAAAGCTAGATGATCAACTTGATAAGGCACCATAACAAATAGAGGATAGAACCTATAGAGAAACAATGTTCGCAACCCCGGTCCGCAAATACATAGTTTGTTGATTTCAACATCACATACTAAACGTCACCGTCACTGTCACAGAAACTGTACAGAGCCAATAACCGTAGAGAAAAAGGCACTAGCGTTACGCGCGATCTTGGACCGGCCAATAAGAGCACAGCGATCACTTCAATTGTTTTGCGGAATAATTTCCGAACAACCAAGATGACATTAGTATTAGTACTCTATAGGTTCTATCCTCAATGCCATAACATTTAGGGTCCCTGGACACGGGTAACCGGCTACAGCTACAAAACGCCGCCACCGGCATATTTTCTGTACCTAGTATAGTATTCATTAGTGTCCGACCGAAGCTTCGGCTTCGGCTTCGGCTTCGGCCACCTTCGGCCAAACCTTCGGCTTCGGCCAAAATTTGGCCGAAGCTTTGGCCGAAGCCGAAGGTTTGCAAATTGTGATTTGAAATTGAACGAACGATGTCAGAGCGAGACGGATAGTGCGCAGCGCTTAGCAGAACAGCGTTTCGCCGACCCGATCGCATTGCTTGCAGTTAATCTTATATGTAAATAACTGACAAAACATGACATAACAACATAGTCACACTTGATTTCGAAGCGAAAACTGCAGAAAATTTACTGCTGTTTTTTTTACTATTAGCAAATTCTCTCATTTCTTTGGGTCAACACACCTTCGGCTTCGGCTTCGGCTTCGGCCGAAGGTTTTCATGAAAGCCGATTAATCGGCTTCGGCTTCGGCCAAAATTGTACCTTCGGTCGGACACTAGTATTCATACATTTCATATGGACTCTCTGCACACGGTTGACGCCGGTGGGCGCCACACGCTACAACCGGCGCAGCTCGCTTCTCGCGGCCCGCACCGGTCATTAAGCGGCTGTCTGAACTAACTAAGTGACTGTCGTGCAGTTTGACCAGAAATAAATTGACCATTCTGCTAGCGACTCGGGTAAATTCTGCTAAATTCTGCTAAACTTAGAAAAAAAAACGATGCTAACGAATAAAGTCAATTTTTGTATGTAAATACATAAAACAATAATGCTCATGACCGATTGTTTTAATTTTTTTTTATTAATTATTACAAGTTAGGTATCTTTATTTTATTTTTAACCACAACTCTTCAGAAAAGATTGTCTCACACGCCGTGTTTGACATGGGCAAACTGGGCAAAGTCATAATTACCTTTGCAAATCTTACCAAAATGTTGATATTTTTTTCTTCTATCGGCATTGGGTCATTTTTTTGCAATCTGATCCCAAAATCTTTCTAAGTTCAGAGCTGTATCAGCTTCTGGTAGCAGCGTTTGTGGCTGTGGCCGGTGGCCCGTGTGCGGCGACACTTAAACAGGCGGACGACTTGGATGCAGGTTTCTTTTTCACCTTAAAGCAGACTTCATAGCTAATAATGTCAAGTTTTAGCAAAATAAGATACACACGACCTTTTTATGACAATAAGAGTGTTTACATAATCTTACCACTTTCGGCGAGTCAGTATTTTTGTGGCCGACTGTACCCAGATATAAAACCAAATGGCAGAGGTACGTATGCAATTTTAAGGAATTGGTTAGGTATTGGTTGGTTTTATACTCGAATCGTAATGATAATATCTTGTTTTGACCTTGGCAACAAATTTATTCACAGAAAGGGCGCTTGTGCACTGCCATGAATTTTCCGGTCCGGCCGTCCGGTTTTTCAAGGTCTGTCGCGCCGTCCCGCTCACGCCAATACAACTTAATGGAAGAGCAAGCGAGACGAGAACTCAATGAAAAAGCCGGACCGTAAAATTCATGGTAGTGCACAAACGCCCTAAGCCTTGTAAGTAAATTGCGAAACTAACAGCCGTTTACGCGAAAGAGTTCCACTAGAGGTTACAATTTGTGGTAGAGCTATGACGATGATGTAACCTTTTGATCTTGCAGTAGGTACGCAGAGATCTTATAATTTATAATCATCCAGCAATGATGCGTCACGAAAATTAAGTTATTTAAAGGGTTTCGGGGGGAATGAGGTTGAAACAAAGGCATGTTATTAAAATTAAATTTATTAATACATTGATTTTGCATCGGTTCAACAATAACATTTCATCTATTCTCAATAGTCAAATACTGCTAATAAGCAGCTAAAACAACGAGGAACAGGTAAATCACAGGAATAACAATTCACTGAAAATACGTCATGAAACTCGGAAAAAATGCATTTTGTAATAAACTTCTTAAAAAGGTTAAAAATGTCTAAAACGCTTTGTTCAATGGAAGGTTTCTTAAAAAAATACGTAACGGAATGTTATTCTTACATCTACGTACAAAATATGTAAATAACTATTTACATTTTCAAATAAAGTCACTCACAACCGGTACCACGACAGCCCTATAACTTCTGAAAACATTTCATTATGGATATTGAATTGACATTGTTTAAGACCGTCGTGTACCAATAGAACATACAAAAAATATTAGTTTTACTTTTTTACAATATTAAAGTAATCATAATCATCCAATAACAGCTAATACCTCAGAAATATTTATCCAAAAATAAAATCTTCACGTAGCTGATGGATGATTATGATTAATTTACATCGAAACATTTCGACTAAATATTTTGTCACTGACGTACTTCTTGTAAATGGAAAATTACTTGCATTCAAATGCTAAACATATCTTGGCAAAATATTGGTAAATCTGTTATCTACTATCGCGTAGCTCACAGTTAGACGTTTTCATTGTTCCAGTTTAACATTTGTCATTTTAACTAATTCAAACCCAAACGATAAAATTGTAATATAAACTGATTATGATTACTGATTCTTAAAGTTAAAGTACGGACAGCTGCGGAGAAAAGTAACCCCCTAGTAATGAAACATTGTATGGGCGGGGGGTTACTTTTCCCTGCAGCTGACTGTACATTTTGACAGCTGTCAGTTAACCTCAAACACTTCAAGCATTTCAGGAATGACATCTGTCAAAAATTATAGAAAACTAGCAACATTGTTTGAGAGATTAGATCTTTTCCCCAAACTCGTCAGTTCCGCGTAGCATTAGTTCCATTCGCATTTTTCCCCACTCAGATTTTTACTCATTCGACGTTTTTATCATTCATAGGTATTGCCAATAGTCATAATTATTCAATCGTATATTTGCTCAATCAGTTTTTTCATTATTCCTGAATTTTACCTGGGTCCTCATTTCCTAATAGCGAATTTACTCAATGAGTTTTTATTACTGTTCGCGTTTCTTACCAGGGTCCTGATTTTCTAATAGCAAATTTACTCATTCCGTTTTTTTATTATCTTAAGTATTCATGGTAAATGACGTTTAGAAAATATAATGTATGAAAAATATAAAAGTAGATATTTATATTCATATTTAAATATGTATTTGCTGGAACCATAGAAGATACTGGTATAACTTAATAATATCACGCAAGAAAGAAACGTGTTACGTAAAGCTACAGCGAATATTTTTTTATAATATCGCGTACAAAACCGGAAACGAAACAATATTGCGTAAGAAATTACAATATTACGAAAAATAACGACAGGAAAACTTTTGGTATGAGAACAACAACGCGTAAGAAATTAGAATATTGCAAAAAATAACGACAGAGAAATTTCCGGTATGGGAACAATATCGCATAAGAAATTAAAATATCGTGCGAAATGTCGGTTAGACATTTTTGAGAATAGGAATGCAAGCGAATGACAAAAAAAGTGAATAGGTAGAAAATCGAGTGGGGAAAAATGCGAATGGAACTAATGCTACGCGGAACTGACGAGTTTGGGGAAAAGATCTAATCTCTCCATTGTTTATACCTTTTGCATTATCACATCGCAACATTCTCACTATTCTTAAGTAAAACAAAAATGCCAAGGCATCAAACAGGTACGATATTTGTACTCGTTCGATGTCATGGCATTTTTGAGCGGTGGTATTTTGTCTATCACGGCCTAATCAGCCTTCTTGGCTTTTTTGGATTTGGCTTTTTCTTTGCCGGGCTTGGAGGGGTAAATGACGAACAGAGACAACTGAGCTGAGCACAGGACGAATGCAACTACGTTCTGGACCTGTGAAAAAAAGTCGTATTAAAGTAAAAAAAAATGTTACCGTCGGGTTTACAGAAAACGTCTATCTCAATTTCTAATAAATATATCAGATAAATAGGTTTGAATATGCATTAGGCGACAGACTAGTATTCTGTCGCTATTGTACTTATCAAGTTATCACCTTAATACCTTCTAAAAAAAATCATGCTGGAAGTGACAACGGAACGACAAATAGTCATGCTTTTGACTATGCCACGCTTCGTGTGTTCAGCCCATAGATAGAGGATAGAACCTATAGAGAAACAATGTTCGCAACGCCGGTCCGCAAATAGTTTGTTGATTTCAACATACTAAACGTCACCGTCACTGTCACAGAAACTTTACGCGCGATCTTGGACCGGCCAATAAGAGCACAGCGATCACTTCAATTGTTTTGCGGAATAATTTCCGAACAACCAAGATGACATTAGTACTCTATAGGTTCTATCCTCAATGGTTCAGCCTATCCCATTAGGGAACAAGCACAGGCGTGATGTTTGTATGAATGTATTACTATTTATGAAATTTCCCTTTTCAGACTCACTTCATTAACCAAACTCGTATGAAACTGTCATAAATAACTATTATAGTATATTTATACATACATATCGTCACGCCTCTTTCCCACAGGGGTAGGCAGAGACTACTTATATTTACCACAATAAAGTTGTTCTTGAGGATAATGCCGTACAGCAGCCACATGAAGGTGACCACGGAACCTGACAGGATCATGGGGAATGGCAGACCCTCGGTGCTCTGGTTGGCTATTATCTCTTTCTGTAATAGGAATAAAAAAAAAATTCAGCGTATTATAATAAGGCAAAGAAAAAACACGAGTAATAATAACATTCATCATAATTTCACTCTGGAAATTGTACGAAAAAAATATTATGAAGTCACAATCTATCAAAAGCTTTTGACGTGTCGAAAGCAAAGTTTGAACACTGCATTTTTCATTTCCCCATGTCTCCGTGAATGCGTTATAGTTGGTGTTGCTTACCAGCCCGAAGAGCGGAGAGGCGATCAGATAGAACATGAACGCGGTGAGGATGGTGCCGAAGCGCGCCTCCACCAGCTTGGGGTCCTCCATCTCGACGTAGCCCAGCACGGCGGCCGAGAACGCGCCCCAGATGCCCATCTGAGCCCATGCGCTCACCTAAAAGAAACAATGATCTATACTATACATAAACTAACCAGCAAAAAATAATTTTCTATGCAAGATTTTTTTTGCTGACTGTACTTTTTGTCAACTGTACTTCATCGTCATCCATCCTTGATTATATGCATGAGATTGCAAGTCAATCAAACCAACCGTTGAATAGTTCCCTCCATCGGAGACAGTCCCGGCTGGGCCACCAGAAGTCCACAACCGGAATATTGTATTGCCACCCGATTTACACAGGTGTACAAAATTTCAGCTCAATCGGTAACCGGGAAGTGGATCAAACTTGCAAGATTTGATTACAGACAAATAAGCAAACTTCAGAGCAGGTGAAGCTAAATAAAAGCTTGTAAAATACGTTATTTGATTGTTGGACGAGTTACATGAGGGTCCAACCTATTGTCTATGATACACGATACATATAGATACTGTATATGCTACGAGATATTTAATTAAGTCCAATAGGCTTATCACAGTCAGGCTAAGCGCGCACTACGACTTTTTGTCGCGCGACACGATTTTAAAATAGCGCTGTCCATACTGATTTTTTCATCATAGTGCGCACGATGACATATAAACCCTTACGTTGCATTTCTGCGACAAAATTGTCGCGCGACAAAAAGTCGTAGTGCGCGCTTAGCCTTACTCGCGCGAAACGGCACGCGTGCGTGATAAACTACCCGTACGTGTCCGACCGAAGATACAATTTCGGCCGAAGCCGAAGCCGAAGCCGATTAATCGGCTTTCATCAAAACCTTCGGCCGAAGCCGAAGCCGAAGCCGAAGGTTGTTGACCCTAAGAAATACGAGAATTTGCTAATAGTAAAAAAAAATACGGCAGTAAATTATGCGCAGTTTTCGTTTCTAAATCAAGTGTGACTATGTTGTTATGTTATGTGTTGTCAGTAATTTATATAATTAACTGCAAGTAATGCGATCGGGCCGGCGAACTCGCTCTGGCATCGTTTGTTCAATTTCAAATCGCGATTTGCAAACCTTCGGCTTCGGCCAAATTTTGGCCGAAGCCGAAGGTTTGGCCGAAGGTGGTTTTTTTGGCCGAAGCCGAAGCCGAAGCCGAAGCTTCGGTCGGACACTACTACCCATCATTCTCAGAAGTCTCTAGTTAGACAGTGAGTGGTATAGTCTATCTCGAGCCGACAAGTTACAAAAGTCTACATAGGGAGAATATAACACAAAATCGGGTAAAATTGGTACCTTTTCATTGGTGTAACGGAAGTAGACCATCAGGTAGACGATGCTGATGGCGATACCGAAGAAGTTCACCCGGATCATGGTGTCATCGCGAAGGATGAAGCCGTACTTCAAGTTCAGGATTCCCCTGTGGAAATAAGGTCGAGTTAGAATACTGAAAAAGTAAGCAAGGACACGGTAAAGAGGTGGCAGTGACATCAGCGCCATCTAGTTACCTATAGGTGAACTGTTCCGGTGAATAGTACGTGGAAACAAACATCACCATCAATAGAACATGTGCCTATCAATATCCATATTGTAGCACTGTTTTAATAGTTTACGAGTAGGATATGATGAGTGAGGTACAAATTTACACCTCTCCATTTTTTCTGCGGATGCGTAAAACCAAGGAAATACGAACGTATATTTTAGGCTACAAGCAATCTGTCACAATTATACCTGCCAACTTAGAACCTAAACAAACAGAAGTGGCCATGAGACGTGAAATAGTCTTTATTATGTGCACTGTCTACACCATTTGGAAATACAGGCGTTATGTATGTGTGTGAATGTATGTCATTCAATTTTCTAACGCCTAGCAACACACAGGGACAATCGTGACCGAGATTATCGTGATTACATTCATAAGCAATAAAAGTTTATAGAAATGTAGATGTACCTATATTCAGCAATAAAAATATCGATAGGTACTAGCTACTAAATTGCAAAATATGTGCATATACACTTTTATTTTCTAAATAATAGAGTAGAGCGCAGACATTTTTAGCACTTACAGCGTTTCGAAATCTTTGTCGCTGATTGTACAGAAAACGAAATTGCATCAAAATGACACCGAGCTATGTTTTATTTTGTCGTGTGAGTTTTAAACTTTTATGAGCTATTATGCTGGTGATGATATTGATAATACGCTAAAATATATTTATTTTACCAGCTCAATATCCAGCTGTACTAAGTTGCGATGGAACATATTAGTTTATTCAAATACCTAGTACACGAGTTCTGTGCTGCGAGTTTTATCAAATCCAGAGCTCGTTTCGATTAATTAGGGTTCCGTACCCAAAGGGTAAAAACGGGACCCTATTACTGAGACTTCGCTGTCTGTCTGTCCGTCCGTCTGTCTGTCTGTATTCCACGAACCGTAAAAGCTAGAGAGTTGAAATTTTCACAGATGATGTATTTTTGTTGCCGCTATAACAACAAATACTAAAATCAAAATAATAATAATTATTATTATTTAAATAATAAATAAATAATGGGTGTATTTAAATAACTGTAACACGTAAATACTTGACTTGCTCACAAAATATTTAATTAAATAACTACTTTAAAGGTAAACAATAGAATTTAAATAAAATTAATATTTAAGGGGGGCTCCCAACTCCCATAGAAAAAACGTGTTTTTTTTGTTGTTTTGGCTCTATTGAAATAACTGTAATAGGTTAATACTTGAAATGCGGACAGAATATTTAATTAAATATCTACTTTAAAAGTAATTAATTAAATTTAAATAAAATCAGTATTTAAGGGGGGCTCCCATACAAAAAACCTGATTTTTTTTGGTACGGAACCCTTGGTGCGCGAGTCCGACTCGCACTTGGCAGATTTTATTTTTCAAAAATTATACACACTGACCGATATTAAAGCAAATCTATACTAATATTATAAAGCTGAAGAGTTTGTTTGTTTGTTTGTTTGTTTGTTTGTTTGAACGCGCTAATCTCTGGAACTACTGGTTCGAATTGAAAAATTCTTTTTGTGTTGGATAGACCATTTATAGAGGAAGGCTTTAGGCTATAAAACATCACGCTGCGACCAATAGGACCGAAGAAATAGTGGAACATGTGGAAAAAAACGGAGGAAATTGGTCACTATTCCACGCGAACGGAGTCGCGCGCACAGCTAGTATTAAAAATAAAATTATAAAATAGAGCGGTCGGCGTTTTATTAAAAAAATGGAATTTTTAATAGTCATTTTTATATCTTACATGGAAATAAACAAACGACATATGGTCGGAAATGAAGATTAGATTAAGATTATTATTTTTTTAATTTCAAGGGAATTTTTAACAATTTCACAACCACTTGCAAGAAAAAAATATTTCACAACTTTGGGAAACTCAGATTTCATAACAAACTGCCGATATTTCACAACTATTTACGTTTATTAGATTAAATCGGGTAAATATTTCATAACAAAATTTAACAAGATTTAAATGTAAATATGATAACAATACTCATACTTCAATTACCCTAAAAAATTGCTTACATTTACACGGCTCGCATTTTAATCTATCTACGTGTTTCACATTTTTCCTTAAACACGCTCCTTTTCACTTCACAGACAAAGACAAAAATGATTTTTACTGTAATGCTGTAAATCGCAGAAACGTTTGCTAGTTTCAAACTTCAATATCTTAAAAAGTACAACTAATATTGCAGTTGCAGTTGCAGTGCTTCGCCTACAAGTCGTAGTCTACAAGAGGCTAAGCGCGCGAACCATGAATGGGTACCATGATTTATTTTTGCGACTCGATTTTACAATAACGCTACTCATGACGATTTTTTCATCGTATTTGCGCATATTGATATACACGTCGCCGGAAATCGACCGTCAATATTTACTATTATTTATTAAACTGAGCGTCGAGTGTACCTAATGAAAACGATGATGAATTCGATAACGATTTCGTTTGTGAGTTATCACGGAATTGTATGGACCACGGCAGTGGTGCAAACGTTCCGCTGGCGGCGCCGTCGCAGTTTCCATACAATTTTGCGATAACTCGCAAACGAAATCATTCATCATCGTTGTCATTACACTAGACCAGCGGTTCTTAACCTTTTTGCCTGGCGACCCAAAAGTCAAAAATTTTAGAAGCCCGCGACCCAATTGAAAATTAAAAACAAGTGCAATGCAGTGATTACGGTGTTTTTTCAAAAAGTCCCGCGGGTCCTGCGACCCATCTCAATATGGCCCGCGACCCAAATGTGGGTCGCGACCCGAGTTTAGAAACGATGCACTAGCCTAGACGCTCAGTAGTCGGGTAACCAGCAGACGCCTACGTCTGAAAACCTTCATGTCGCCTACAGACTACCCGCGAATTTGAACGATGTGTAGAGTAGCAGTAGAGGAGCACTTCGGCTTGCCTCGTCAAAGTTCGCCTCGCCTCGAGCGACTTCCATTTGCTGTCGGTTTTTGGGCCCGAGGCTTGAATGGGCTTAGGCGCAGCGCAGACGACAGACCATGGGCGTAGCCAAGGGGGGTTTTGGGGGTCCCC
>BHDV01053340.1:56238-67934 GCA_005406045.1 Adoxophyes honmai | reverse complement strand
TTTGCAAATTGTGATTTGAAATTGAACGAACGATGCCAGAGCGAGACGGATAGTGCGCAGCGCTTAGCAGGGCAGCGTTTCGCCGACCCGATCGCATTGCTTGCAGTTAATCTTATAAATAACTGACAGTACATAACATAACAACATAAACACACTTGATTTCGAAGCGAAAACTGTGGAAAATATACTGCTGTTTTTTTTACTATTAGCAAATCTTTGGGTCAACACACCTTCGGCTTCGGCTTCGGCTTCGGCCGAAGGTTTTCATGAAAGCCGATTAATCGGCTTCGGCTTCGGCTTCGGCCAAAATTGTACCTTCGGTCGGACACTACAAATATGTAAACTTTTGCACCTTATTGTCAATGTCATAAAGGTGTAGGTACAGATATTTTTGAACCCTCAGTTTTGCTCATATATTAATGAACTCGACTGTACATATTATACATCACGCTTGTATTTCCAAACGGGGTAGGTAGAGCACAGGAAACGTTACATAGTCGACACTACGACTATTTTACGTTCGTATCCACTTTTGGCATAATTTTAGGTTGGAAATATGGATGAAAGTGGTATAATAGTGACAGGTTGCTAGCCTGTTGCATAAAATATAGTTCAACCTATTTCCTTAGGGTATCCCCACATTAGTCGACGCATTTTCGGCAAAACCCGGACGGAAGAAGCTTTATATCAACGCACTAAGAGCGAACAAGACGTCAATCGGCTCGTTTCGTGTGGGCCGAGGGTAGCCGAGCCGATTGACGTCTTATTCGCTCTTACTGCGTTGACATAAAGCTTTTTCCGTCCTCGTTTTGCCGAAAAGGCTTCGACTAATATGGTGAGACCCTTAGTCGCCTCTTTCGACATCCACGGAAGAAAAGGAGAAGTGTTATTTTAATCCCGATACCATACAAGTTATACTGGCACTATAAAAAAAATGCTAGTTAAGCACCATGGTTACAATTGACTTCTGACCCATTTTATTTTGCTTTGTTTCAATCACGCAGAGTTCACCAATATGGAAGAGACTCCAATAGAGAGATCAATCAGATCTCATGAATTTTAATATCCCGGCAACGGAATGAGATAGAAAAACAACACGTTTAGTAGACAGCTGCCTACAATAGACTCTAGCATCGATTCGAGCAACCAAATTGCGGCAAGCGTCACTATTGAAGAAAAAAACAATCACCCTCGTTGTCTGACTGGAACCGTCAGAAAAGGACTGGTATTCTCTTACCGTGCTCCTGTTTCCTCTGAAGAGGGTTCGACTCTGAGAGGTGACACTGGTTGAGTTAGCGGCAAAAGCGGTCAACGCAGCCAAAATTGGCATCATAATCATCTTACACTATGAGTGTAAAATGTTTTTATTTACTCAAAAATGGGAGTAATGAAGCACACAAAACGCTACATAGACAAAACCATAGTTTAATCCAAGGTATTTAGCGCTATCTATCTACGAGCCTAATCCTGAGCTTGTCGATAGTTAATTCCATCACTGACCTCAACCTAACTAGTATAGCAATAAATGTCATGTAAAAAACGAGCTGAAAGTTAGAAACAAATGCGTAATCATCAGGCTAAACTTATGTGTTCAACAAAACGCTTCCCGGTCAGCAAGACGTAAATAAACCATTTAACCCTGACATCTCACTTAACAATCGACTCTAGCGCATCGACTCAAGCAACCAAATCGCGGCAGCATCGCTATTGAAGACGAAAACAATCACATCCCGCGTTTACGACTTCTAATGGGTTGAATTGAAATTGACGCGAGTGCGTTGTCAGGCCGTCACGCGCGCACACCCACAGAGTGACGTCACGAGGCTCGTTCGTCAAGCCGTAGGAAACGAGTCTGTTTGCATCGGTGACGGGAAAGGTCGAGTGGAGGTCGTAGCAACTAGCAACCCACCACGTACGGACAGGTGCAGAGAAAAGTAACCCCCTACCCTAGTAATGAAACATTGTATGAGTGGGGGGTTACCTTTATCTGCTGCTGACTGTACATTCGTATTCCCAAATGGGGTAGGCCCTAGGCAGAGCAGATGCTACACAGCCAAAACTACATTACAATGGTTACATTACAAGGGTTACATGGTTGAACTAAATTATATATTAAGATCACTGTATACTACCCGTGTAAAGCAATGAATAAATGAATATGAATATGAATATGAATATGAACTATTAGCATAACCTACCAACTTTGAACACAAGTCCTTATTATATTCATGGTGTTGTGGGAAAGACTCCAATAGAGAATATACATCACTTTTCAGGCACTGATGATATGCCTGGGGACCGAAGACCGCTGAGGAAAAGTTGGAAGCTGTATTTATGCACCGACCATCGAAACTTCGCTATCGCGAAGTAGAACACTTTAAGGATTTGTGACGTTTGTGGAATTAGTTCTACTAATGGATGATAGGTGGCGGTACGGTCGCTTCAGTAAAATTAATAATACCCGTATGTTCGCGATAAAGGTATTTCATGCGGACGAAGTCGCGGGCGGACGTCTAGTATTTTTTTTAGTAAGAACATGTTGTATTGTGAAAGGGAATAGACAGTGAAAGTTAATAACGAACTTTCAACACAATATACAATAATCTAAATCAATAACATAGTAATCTGGTTTTTTAAATCAGCTTAGATTAGTGTTTGTATTATATCGGGTGCCAAAGAAGACACTAAATTGTGAGCAAGGACCTCAGATATCTATAACAATATATAAAAAATGTTGTCTGAGTGTGAGATATGAGTACCTACTTGTATTACAATTCAATTTGTGTATCCAGTTAAACTGAACTGTTACTATTGATTACTTTATTCCATCTATTATTATCTAACTATTTGTGATCAAATCAATAAGGATAATAAATAAATAATGGACTTTTGTTGCATAATACCTGTAACTGTACAGTCAAGGACTTTAATTCATGAGCCACCATAGAATCAATTCACAGTAAACATCATAGTAACATCCCATTAATTGTCAAGGCAAATCGTAATGATGTTTTCTTTGAAAAGGTTCTATGGTGGCTCATGAATTAAAGTCCTTAACCATACCTTTGATGGAGAGTCCGGCACCTAACTTGAAAAGGATTAAAAGGTTCTATGTAGTGGGGGTAAACTCATGCTCCGCTTTTTCCATAGCAAAACGATGTGGGAAATTATTACCCCCACTTCTTAAAATCTTGCCTAGTTGCCAAGTTACATGCCAGGGACTGTATGATTGACACTCTCACATATAAATATAGATATGTAGTTAGAATTTTAAGTTTTAAAAGTTACTACAACTATTACAGGGTTAAGTAAAAATATTTAGCACTTAACCTTTGAACTGTGTAGCCATTAAGCCCATTAACTGGTAAATAATCATATTATTATCTCATCTCATCTCAAAGTTTAATATGTATAACTAAACAAATATATATGCAACAATATTTACAAACATTGAATCAAATCATTAGGTACCTTGCAGGTAGCTTGTAATACATAGATTTTACCTCCGATTAATTTTAGATACAGATCTCTGTATTTTCTAATTTGGATAAGTTAAAATCATTATGCAATATCCAACAAACAAAACTACATAATTTTATTTATTCACCTTATTGCTCAGAGCACAAACAGTTTGATAGAATAATATAATCAACAGTAATTACTATTTATGAGTTAGACCAGAGATAACTTCAAGGCTAAGTACATGATCATGATTGTCTTCACTTTACCACATTACATTAGTATTTTTAAATTGTCTTAAGGAAAATAAATAAATAAATTGTAATTACTTGTATAAAGTTTGGAAACTGAGCAGAATTTCGTATAATTGTTACAACTTATATTGATTATATGTCGTGACAAACAAAACAGTACTTTTCTTGAGTAAAGATACCTAACTACCGCATAGCAACTGTAAATTCCTAGTAATATGATGAGTCTGCAACCTGATATGTAAAAGGATTATTATGCAAAAAAAAACAATGCCGCGACTATAAGTTCTTATAAGTTCCGAGATTTACCATGGCGTGCTTACAAGGCGTTTTTATAACACTTTTTTTAAAGTTAGTCTTGCACCATTATAATCTCATTTGCAAATAGTAGCATACAGTGAAATCGGAAGTACTTACGGGATAAAGCTGTCGGTTACAAATAACAGCTCTGATAGATTTGAATCTTATATACACCAAAATGTCTTATCGCTGAGATTCCCGCAAATAAACGCGAACCACGCACTACCTTGCGAAGTAGCACCGGACTGACTGACAGTGCTTGACAAACAAGCGGACTTCGGACAGCTGACAGTGACAGCCAGCTGTAAAATGTCAAATACACGTGGCCACGGCTGTCACTTTCCATTCCGTTCACATCACAACCCATTCGTTCTTTTAGCTTTAGTCTATGAATAGTTCATTCGCACTGCAGTCATTGCACTCCGCATAATATAAAAAAATTGTATATTTTGGCTATGGTTATTCTCAGTTGACATTTTGTAATTTTCGCGAGATTTTTCCGATTCTACAAATTTTCAGCCATCTGTGTTCTATTTTAAGACGAATGACTGATAAGAGTTTCATGAATTACTGTGTTATTTTTTGGTTTGATGTTTAGTCAGCGCGTGGCGGCATCGGTATGAGAGTTCTATGAATAGTGCGGAGGTAGCTTCGTAAGGGTTGTGGTACTTGCGGGACAATTTAGTAATATGCAATGGATGTACAAGAGTTGGAAGAGGCGATGGCTGTGGCTGGTGTTGGCGGTGGCGCTGTGCCCGTTCCTACTGGCCCAGAAGATCGGTGACCCTTACGAGATCCTCGGGGTGTCCCGCCGGGCGACGCTTCCCGAAATACGCAAGGCGTACAGGCAGCGAGCGAAAGAATGGTGAGCTTTACCCTGAGCGAGTCCGTCACAGGCTCCAATTCATGCCAACCGAAGTTAGTCGGCTTTGTCACATGTTTGGATCAATAATTTATGAATAAACAAGAATGGTGCTCATTGGTATTAGGGAATATTTTCCAATCAACTGTAGAGGTATATTTTCCAAAGTAAATGTTTTGATAGTAACTGTATGATAGTATTTAAGTGATAACAAGTTCATGTTTTTGTTTTTTGTTGTCCCATAAAATTTAAAAAGTTTATTACTTGATGGTTTAGTAGGACATTATCTTCGAATCATTTAAATATCAAACTATCTCATTGCATCTTGTAGTTGATGTTCAATGGCTATAAGTATTTTTAAGAAACTGACTTCCTTTACCTAGTTTTCTGTAGCCTTCAAATAATTATACTTTCTTCCTATACTGATGAGCAACCAGTCACTTTTGTACAGTAAAAGCTCCTTATTCGCGCTTCCTTCATTCGCGTTTTCACTATTCGCGGATCAAAAAATTGTGACCCAATTCCTGTATTCGCGGCAAAAATTTTGTTATTCGCGGATTTATTGCTGAAAATGACGAAGAATCTGAGCAAATTCAAACTTTGACTGCAAACATAGGACGAGATGCGTTCGAACTCATAGAACAAGATAAATGGCATTCAGGAATGCTTGAATCGCAAAGTGAAGATTTGACTGAAAGCGACTTGGAGGAAGTGTTAAATTCACAGCCCATTGAAGAAGAGCCTTCAACAAGCACTGTGAACGTGTCATTTAATCCGTAATATTGATCCGTCTATGGAATAAAGTGTTATTTTTTGTCACCTATACGTTGTCGGTTTAGGTAGTTAAATCAATGTAAACAATCTTGACGTGTCTTTTTATTTAAACATACACTTTATAAATCGAAATCTTTACATTTTACAATTTTGGTATGAAAAAATCATTTACTTTCATGATTGAATTGTATAGTGTAACGATTTTCATTTTTAGACTGTGTATTTCAATAAAAAGACATGTCAAGATTGTTTATATTGTTTTAACTACCTAAACCGACAACGTATAGGAACGTATCCCCTATAATCCCATACAAATTACCATTCCGTATTCACGGTTTCTGTATTCGCGGCACATTTTTGGAACGTATCCCCCGCGAATAAGGAGCTTTTACTGTACCTCTTTTATCTAACTTTTTAAATTATTGAATAACAAAGACATGCATATTTACCACATTTGTCTATGGTTTACCGAATCCTGTTATTGTTCATATATGAACCCGTTACATTGTTATTGATGCAAATTATAACTTGAAATGGTAACTTGGCTATCATGCCAAAACTCAAATGTGAACAAATCTAGTAACCAGTTTATTGTAAATAAATGTTCTTTTGTCATTTAAATCACAGGCATCCCGATAAAAACTTGCACCCAAATGCAGAGTCTCGCTTTGTGGAAATCAAGCAGGCTTATGAGCTACTCTCAGACACGGAGAGGAGACAAGCTTATGACCAGTACGGGATCACCAATGAGGACGAACACCTTTACAAGCAGAGGCATGACTACAGCACCTATGCTAGGTTCAGGTTAGTAAATGAAACTGCATAAAATATGGTAATTTAACATGTCAACACCACTTTTTTTTTTCATGGGATTCATCTTATTTGGATGGGACAGATTGCTATATACTTTTACTAGCTTTTGCCCGCGGCTACGCTCGCGTTAAATTCGGGGTAACACAAAAGAGATCTTGTTAGTCACAGCCTGCATGCTAATTTATAGCTTTTTACGTTGAAAATTGCGGAATCCTACTATTTTTCCTATCATCATATTTTGGAAAATTCAAACAATATCTTTATAAATTGTAGCCTATGTGCTATTCTGATGTATAAGCTACATTACTGTAAAGTTTCATTAAAATCCATTCAGTAGTTTTTGCGTTAAAGAGTTACAAACATCCAAACATCTAAACATCCAAACATCCAAACATCACACACTTTCAAATTTATAATATTAGTAGGATTTCCCAAAGTTGGGTATGAATGACAGATTTTTGATGTTGTTTTCGACTATTTGTTCGAGTTCCTGTTTCTTTAATAGATAACTGAACCACTGCATCAAAATATTCGTCCATTTTTACAGAAAAGTGTCCCAATGAATGAGACGGTTGAAACTCTGATAAATGACCTATTAAATTTAATGTGGTACACATATTTGGCTGACTGTATGAACTTGAGCAAAAAGAGAACTTGCTTGCCTCAGCCTAAGGATGCTTGTAATTTATACCCATTAATAGATTTTTTGAAGCACTCATTGGGCAATTTATTTATAACTAAAATTATGTCTACTAAATGTTTCTGTTCTTTACAGTTTATTATTGTAAGCATAACAATACTTAATGAACAACTGTAAACTTACTATTCTAATATTCTCTAAAGTTAATGCTCCATTCCATTTTAAGTCGCAAATAATCTCTTCCAAATGTTACCAAACCAACCTTCCAAAGTGTTGATTCACAAAATTAAATTATTTCGTAAACAAACTAATGGAATCTGGTCCAACTGCAGCTGAGTCATCCTGTTTACTCTCCAGTCTCCATTCTAATGAAGACATTAACTCCAACTTCATGCGTTATGAATAATTTTATTAGCGCACCATTAAATTGTTGCAGCAATGACCCCTTTGAAGAGTTTTTCGGCAACCACTTCAAAACCCAAGATCAAGATATCACACTGTTTCATAAGTTGTCTGTTACTGCAAGGTGAGTTGATTGATGATTTTTTAAAGGCCTATATGTAGGCCAACCAACATTTTATTTATGATTCTGTCCTATCACCCAAAAGAAACCTGCAATAACACAAGAGTGTGTATAACAAAATTAGACTAGAATTAGTCTTCAAACTAGACTGTCCCCCGACCGGCATCACTTTGTCAAGTTGTGACTGCTTTCACTGGCTGAATACGGCGATTTCGGTCACCGCATGTAACATGTAGCGAATTAGTCTAGTCTAAAGCCAAGGATACACTAGGAGACAAATGCCCCACGACATTGTGTCGGCGACATGTCAAGCAAAGTCAGCCGGTTTCGCCTGACATGTCTGGCGACATCGCGCGACTTACTGTATCGTATTGACACGTGTCGCGCGACGTTGTACGAGCGAAGTCCGGCAACGTCGCGCTACTTCGCCCGACGTTGCTGGGGACACGTGTCGCGGGACATTTGTCCCCTAGTGTATCCTTGGCTTAAGCGGCATCAATTTAGTTATTTATAATAGATTATGCTCTAACGCACTGTATATCTCATGTCGTAAGCGACTATATCTCAATGTGTTTAGATGGCTAATCCATAGTTCTTCAAACGCGCACTGCGTGCCACCGCTCTGTTAAAACGTGAGATGTTCAAATTGTTCAGTATGAGTGACTCAAAATATGAAGAAACTTGCTGATAAACATCGTAACCTCATTGTAACTGTAGTTGTGTTCCTTAGAAATTGACTCAGCTGTCACCATGTCAACTCAACCAGTCCCCTTAACACGACAGGACGCGAGTAGAGATACGCGCGAGATAGACTATACCTGTCACTGTCTTACTGGAGACGTCAGAAAGTGACAGGTAGACTATCCCGCGCGCGACGCGACTTGAGCGCGTTGGCGTGTTAAGCCTACAGACACAAAATAGTTAATAAACCAAGTTTATAAAATTTTACACTACCAAGTCAACATTCCATTTTCTGATTCAATGTGGTGCGTGATAAATCGTCTTGATGTTCATTAAACTGTTCGAAAATGTTTCAATCACTGTCAGCTGTATTTATTTTTACTTAAATCAAGTGTCATTTAATTCAATCTGTGTTTATCGTTAGTGCTTTTTGAATAGTCAACAGTCTGTTTAACATCAGTGGCACAATAAAATTACCATCAAGGCCAGTACACCGCTTTAAATAAAAGCGGCATTTATACTGAGCTGTTCACCTAGCGAACGCCGCACTTGTTCTAAACTAACATCGGTCAATGAGCGTTGTCTTTACATTCGGCTGTCCGAAGAACGCCGTTACCTAGTCAGGCTGTGACAGCTGTCGCTCGCCTAATGTGGCCAACTACCGTGTTCTTTACACTTTTGCGCTCACCGCATATAGGTAGGCACTGAAATTAATGATTACACACACAACTATACCTTGTTTGTTTAGGTAGTTAAAACAATATAAACAATCTTGACATGTCTTTTTATTTAAATGTACACTTTATAAATCGAAATCTTTACATTTTACAATTTAAGTATGAAAAAATCATTTACTTTCATAATTGAATTGTATAGTGTAACGATTTTCATTTTTAGACTGTGTATTTCAACATAAAGACATTGCAAGATTGTTTACATTGTTTTAACTACCTAAACAAATCTACTATAGGTACCTCACTTCTCGTGGAAATATTAGATATAGCATAACAACTCAGTGTAGTTACCACTTAACATTACTACGCTCAAACTCAAACTATATTAAACGTGAAATAAAACGCATACACTCACGTCTTTATATCAAAAGGCTCGACATGTTTCGGGAGCAACGGTAACCCTCGTACTGCGCTCATAACATGTCGGGCTATTCTCGTGATGCGCATTTATCCGCCCGAAACATGTCGATCTAAACTATAATATAAAGACAAATGTATTTTGATCACATTATCTTCGATTACAGACACTTCGAAAACAACATAATGGAGAAGTCCACCCACACTCCGGCACTGGTCCTCTTTTACACCGACTGGTGTTTCGACTGCGTCCGGGCCGCGGCTTCCTGGAGACGCCTGGTGGAAGCCATGCAGCCCCTCGGTGTGACTGTGGCCACGGTACACGCCGGGCATGAGGCCAGTCTGGTCCGGAGGGTGGGGATACACGGGGTCCCGTGCCTGACCCTCGTGTTGGATCAACATGTCTACATTTATAAGGACAGCATCAATTCCATACCTAAGATTTTGGGTGAGTTGACATTGTTTAGGAATAGCTCTCTTTTACATTAAAGCATAGTGTCACCGTGCCACCTATCATCGAGTATTAGAACTTCTGCTCAAACGTCATCAGCTGTCAAAGTTTCTACATCGCGCTAATGAAGTTTCGAAGATCTGTCTGTAGCATTAATACAACTTCCAACTTCTGTCCCCAAGCAGAGTCTGCCTGGAGTGATATCTCTATATCTCTATTGGAGTCTTTTCCACATTCTCAGTTTAATCAGGGCAATGTATTTTGCACACTTACAAGATTTCGATGGTTATTATTCTTCCAGAATGGATGCGCTGGAAGTTCCCGTACAAGCTGGTCCCGAGCGTCACGGACGCGACGGTCGACAGTTTCACGAGCGACTTCGAAGACAACAAAGTGAAGGCGCTGATCTTTGAAGAGCAACCGACCATCAGGCTGCGGTATCTGCTCACAGCGTTTCACTACAGGGACCGGGTTACCTTTGGGTATGTTCTTTTTAGGTTATTCATCAATTTTGACTCTGTTTTGTGTTGATTTGCTGTGTGGTGTTGGGTTTAAAACACCACTACATTTCTTTTTTAGTTTACTTTTTTTTGTGTAGTTGTAGGAGGTAACTAAGGGAATGTGTCAAGGTGTATTTTAGGCGACAGGCAGGCTAGCAACTTGTTACATTAGTATCTTTTAACTTAAAAACGAAATAAAGTCTACAAGTCTAAGAATAGTCTAGAAGTAGCTATGAAACGTGAAATATAATTATAACTCAATTACGCCCAAAATGTTGCTTGGTAATTTTGCCTTTCAACCGTCGATATGTTGTATTGATTACGTAGGGATAGTTGGTTTTAAGGTCCTGAATCTCCAAAGAAATGTTTGTCTGCTTGTCAGACGGAAGACTGTCAAGTACACAAACAACATTGAATCGCTTCACAATTGTCTGCAAGTTTCTTCATGGTGTTATCCGTCACGGATTGCAAAAAAGATGCGAGACAGATTTTAAACCATTTTTTTCTAAAGCCGTAGATCAAACTGCTGGTGCGTTTTATTGCCATACCAAACCTATCAATCCTCTGTCCCAGTTTCGTGGCGATGTCGATGCGCGACACTTCCAACGTGACTTCCCGCTACGCGGTCCAGCGGCACACCGACACCATGGTGCTGCTGAAGGAGGACAGCGCCGCGCCCGCCGCCACCGTCAGCACGGGCGAGATCCCCAGCAAGACGCTGCGCGACCTCATCGAGGCCAACCAGCTGCTCACGCTGCCGCGCCTCTCCTCGCAGGTGAGGGCTCCGCTAGGGGCCAGGGGCACCGCGGGGCTGCTAAGGAGGACAGCGCCTGAGGTCCCCTGTCCTCGCAGGTAGGGAGGGGCTAGTGCGTACTTTTAGCGGGTCTTTGGCGCGAGGTCACAGCGCCTCGCCAATGCTACGCTAGCGTCTCGTGGTTACGATGACCTCGTAATTCGCTAACGTGCCGTCAAGAACGCGAGACAAGTGGAGGCATCGCGAAACCATACGCCTGTGTGGCGGTGGCTTTAAAGTTAAATGATAAGGTTTTAAAGAATACTACCTACTATAACGTAAGATCGTAGGTGAAATGTGTAGTCAAGATATACTCTCTGTTCAGAAAACTATCATTAGAAAGTTACGTAATCGATCGATACGTTTGTATTCTTTGACGGTCGCAGTGTAACAGTCTTGACATTTAACACCGTATCCAAAGCAATATTGTTGTTTGCAGGCGGTGCTGGAGCGTCTCTGCCCAGTGGAATGGCGCGCGGCGCGTCGGCGCCTCTGCTGCGTGCTAGTCTGCGGCGCGAACGCGGGGCTAGCGCGCGCCGAGCTGCGCCGGCTAGCCCG
>BHDV01053340.1:37486-56114 GCA_005406045.1 Adoxophyes honmai | reverse complement strand
CGCAGCCCGGCTTCGTGGCCGCGCTGGCCCGCGGCTCCGGTGAGTGAACTTTGCAACTTGCGTTATTTTTACCGGCGAAGCGAGTCGACACGAGGTAAGGCAAGACCGTGCGTCACGGTTTATTAGCCGTTACTATTTCTCTGATTTACTTATCAAAACTGAAAAAAGGACTCCTGATGTGAAACAGTCAAAAGTTTATCCTATAGCGTGTTTATTATAAATGTTAAAACGAACTTAACAACACTTTACTTACCACAATACAAAACTTTCATTTTAACGTCTCGTTCAACAAACAAGAACCGCTGTTAACACTGTCCTTCTCTTCCAGGCAGCGACAGCTCCCAAATCGAGCACCGCATCGTCGTAATCTGGCGGCGGGAGGCGTCCCGCGTCCAGTACGAGTGGCTGAACGAGTCCTGGCCCTCGTGCCCCTCGTGCCCCCTGGACGGCGCGGGCCCCGCGGAGTACCGCTCGCGGCTCAACGACACCAAGCGCGCGCTCGAGCAGCTCGTCCGGCGGCTGCTGCGGCCCAGCGAGGTCCTGGCTCACGAGGCTCACGTGCAGGTGAGTGGCGCAACGAGTCCTGGCCCTCGTGCCCGCAGTGTTCGGTTCCATTATTTGAAAAATATGCCAGCATCGTACAGACACCAGTAAGTTAGATGGCATGATTTTAGAGGGGAGTAAGTTCGCGCAGGGCTTTTCCATTTAAAATCGAGACGCAAATTTCTAAAATCTATCACTCTAAAATCATTCCAATGGAATATGAACGCTCGGGTTGTTCAATGAAATTCACTTTCGCGTGAAAAGAGCTAAAGATAGGAAGGAAGAGATAGCAATCTTTTTATGCCTTAAACATGACTTGTTCGTTAGTGGCTCTTTTTGTACGTGGCGTAGTGGTCGGTAATAAACTTGACAAGATTCCAATTGGCTTTTACCTGGGAAAAGAGTCGCCAAATTACTTAAAAGTCTTGCCGAATGTATTGCCGACCAGTGCCGTAACTAGGGCGGTGCCAGGTGTCCAGACACACGGCGCAGACCCTGGAGAGGCGCAGAAATGACCACACCAGTATCTCCAAGGGCGCAATTTTGAAAGCTCACACCGGCATAAAAGCCTACCGACCTCTATACTATTACCATGGTGGCAGTAATAACGTACTATTTCCCCTCAGGAGCTGCTAGATGAGGCAGCCAAAGGCCCGGTGTGGCGCGCCGTGCTCCAACTATGCGAGTGGACGGAGCGCGCGGCGCATGCGCTGCGCACGCAGAAGGCCGTCTCCTGCGCGTCAGTGCTCGCCACCGTGGCCGTGGTGCTGGCGGCCGGCTACCTGATGGCCTACCTCATGTGAGTCCCGTCAGCAGTGCTCCAGCTGTGCAGGGGAGGCCCATTCCGCAGTTTAGGCATGCCGGTGGGACCTCGTTAAAGGTCCACACCGAGCTGGTAACGGTAGAAAGTGACAGCAATATTTTTACGACTAAACAAACAATCGTTAATCTAGATTCTAGAAGTTTACACTATTGACATTTGCAGACGCGTGGAAGAAGAATCCGTGCAACGGCAGAAGTCGGAGCGGCGGCGGCAGACCGCGGCCGGCAAGCGGAACAATAACGAGCCGCAGTCCGAGCTGCGGTTGCATGAGCTGCGGTCCGAGAAGTACAACGGCCTCGTCAGGTCAGTCATCTTAAAGTTTCAGGCCGTTTTTTCACCGCCCGTCACCGGACCATCATCGAGAGCAAGATTATTTCGGACCGAGTTTAAGACGACGTGACGGCGACCGTGTGTCCACAAATCGGTGGCTCAGCCCTATAGTCAGACCGCGTAACTGAGTCCTCCCCCGCGCGGTACAGGGACGCGGGGAATTGACGAAAAGGGGGATTCGGGGAGATGCAGACGGCGGGTGCTTTCTGAGCACAGCTCGTTCCGGTCGCGACGCGGCTGGTGATTGAAAGTACCAACAGCTAACGGACACTTTATGAAAGAGACACATAAGATTGAGTTCTCAAGATGACTCAAAGTATCGTCGCACATAAAATTAATAAGCAATGCAAGCAAATCCATTAATCGTTTTCAACCGATACTTTAAAGAAAACTGAATGAAAACAATATTATGGATTTATTTGAAAGTGTATATTAACTTCTGTGCCGTTGATTATAATATCACCTCCATTTCTTCAGTAGATGTCGGAAAAAACGACTAAGGCCTAAAGACTAAGGTTTAGGTGTGCTTTAAGCGACAGGCTAGCAACCTGCCACCTCTTTCATCCGTTTTTAAATCTGAAATTTTGATGGATGTGTGAAATAATTGTATTGTATTGTATTGTATTCTGTGACTCTTTATTGCACATAAAATAGTTACAGAAAAAAAACTGAACATAATCTTTGTTTTATCTATGTAACGGTTCATGTGTTCTGCCTACTCCATTTGGGATTTTGGGAACTATTAAATTAAAATAAAACATCAATGATCTGGAATAGTTCGTTTCATTAGAATAGAATAGAATATGATAATTTATTTTACAAAAACATTGTAAGTATTTATATAAACAAATTGCTATCTTTAGATCTATTGCTACACATACATAGTATACATTGCACACATGCATTTGGCACGTGTAACAGTGATAAAAGTTCAATGGCGTCTTAGTGTTATAGTTATAAATTATAAAACAAGTTATCTTACTATCAGTAAATTATGCTGAAGTAACAACTTTATACTTTTTTATTAACTACATTCAATAAATGGTGATAAACCGACTTCAATTAACCTCTTCGCCGATCGTGTTATACAATATTAATATTGCCACGATAAAATAAAATTGGCGTGTGAAAACAATTTGAATTGAATATTGGAATCTTTATATTTAATTGATTTTCCATGACATGAAAACGTTGACCATTTCTGTGCATTGCACATTTTATTGCAAAAAAATCTTATGACCTTTAGTTATTTAAATGGGTCAATAACATTACATTAAGATTAACTAACATTTTTTAATTAACATTTTTTGTCTTATTATTCTGTCCCGTAAGTCAGGAGCCAACTGTGTTAGAATTGCTTAGAAAAAGGTTGTAATAAATTAAATGTCCGTTTTACATAATATTAACCGAAATATTATCTAACCTTTGAAAGTGTATCGTATTTGAACATTTTTAACAAATAATTTGAGAGCGAAAGTAATGAGCGCCAAGTTGCACTGACCTCGCGCCGAGGTATCTAAGTAAAAGGCGTCATACGCACTTGTCATTCACACCGACCGGTTGCGAAAGTAAAAACAAGTCCAGCACTAGGTCACTGGCGCAGCTACCGGTGCAATGACCTTCGATAACCTTCGAAAATGACGTCATCATTTCGTCAGCTCGTCTGGCACGGGGGTGTACTTCAACCCTGTGTCGTTCAGCATCGTAACCACCCACGCGTTCTCCGGCAACTTCCCTGAATTCAGCAGCTTCACGGCCGCAGCCACGTTAGCCCCGCTAGTGTACCCAACGTACAAGCCCTCCTTCTCTCCTATAAGCTTCTTGTAATGCGACGCTTCCTCATCAGAAACGCTGATGGTTCCGTCCATGTATTCGAATTTGAATAGGGATGGCACGGCGCCGTACCCTGACCCTTGGAGCAAGTGGCACGCTTTGGTTATAGGTTCTCCTTTTATTGGCTCCGAACCTTCCGGCTCCACGACAAAAGACTGCAGCTCAGGGTTCTTCTCTTTCAAGAACTTTGAAGTCCCCGTGAAGGTTCCGGCTGTACCGACTGTGGCTATAAACGCATCCACACGCCCCCCGGTCTGCCTCCAAATCTCGGGGCCGGTCGACTCGTAATGCGAAGTCACATTCGCGTCGTTATGGAACTGGTTGACCAGGAAAGCTCCCGTCTCCTCCACAATGCGCAAACCCTCACTTTCCGCCACTTGTACGTCCGCGAGCGTCACTTTCCCGTACGTTCCTTCAACCTGAGGCACTCTCACGCACTTCGCTCCCAAAGCCTCCATATGTATCGCTCGCTGGATGCTGTTCCCTTTAGACATGGTCAGGGTCAAGGGGTGGCCTAACACAGCGCACACGACAGCCAATCCGCATCCTTGATTCCCTGACGTCACCTCCACAACTTGCCCATCTGGTTTCAAATCCCCATTCTTTCGCGCCGTTTGTATCATATACAAGGCTGAACGACATTTGATGGAACCTCCAGGGTTCATGAACTCGCATTTGGCTAGTATCCTCCCGGGCCCCGTGTGTAATCGGTCGAGGGCTACTATAGGCGTGTTCCCGATCAGTTCCAAAGCGGACGCTTTTATTTCATCGCTCTTCGATGGTGACATTGTTTCACTTTCTACGGACGCTGAGAGACTGATGTCGCGTCTCGGGTGTAAGTCGCTTTAAAGTCGAACGTATAATGCACCTTTGTGGCGTGAGCTTGTTTATTGTATGCAAGGTCGAGCTAAGCGGTACACCAATTCGGCTTAGGTTAAGTCACTTGTAACTTTGAACCAAGGTTTCATTGATTAAATTAAGCTATTTTTTTTTATTTACTTTGGAATGTTTTTTGTTTGATCTCGACGCGACCGCGGCGGTGTGACCGACTGCACTGGCTTGGCACGTGTGGACATTCCGTACTTGTCCATGTTCATTTTTAGATAGTCGTTACGTTGGAGAGTTATTAGTTTTTTATGGCTTGGAGTTAATGTAATTGTTGCGGGAAATTATATCGAGCTTTTTTTATTCCTTTAACAGTCACAGATTTTTAATGATAATTTTGACTGGATTTGATTGTTAGCTAAATCGTTCTCGACGCAATGGTAGATACCTAATTATAAATTTATATGAATCCTTGAAATGTATGTCGTACGTATGTATTGTAGTTATTCTTTTTTGTTATTTTTAGCATAATGTTTGTTTAAAAAACAAGCTTAAATTTTACTAAAATCAGCCTTTACAAAAACGCCTAATAAAGCAAGTGAATGCGACGAAATGATGTTCAGTTGTTTCAGCCAACGAACGACAACTTCAAACAGATTTTGTTACCATTTTTGGGAAACCATTAAGAACGTAAAAGGCGGTACGAAGTTCGCCGAGTCAGCTAGTGAAATGTAAATGTCAGGATGTTCCATGTTATACTAGCATTTAATAGGTCAGATTTTTCATTTTTTTTTTTCGTGTCTAAAATGAACTTAAACCTAAGGGTTCATTAGCCATAATTCGTTGTACTTTAAGTTTTTCCACTCCACATGCCTCACTGTTAATTTAATCGAACAGTGCATGCACAGGTAAGCTATAGATTTGGCGGATGGCCAGTTAATTTTGCGCTGCTAACTAGGCGTAAACAATATCATTGCCATGCCATTGTCTTCCTACGCATGATTCCCGTTAATTTTTTATGAATGATAAAAAAACTCATTGACAAATTATTTTAAGTTCTTCAAAATTTGCAACCATTCCACGTAGAACGTCATATGTCATAGTACCTTCGCATTATTGCAAGGGAATCTGTTACGCCGCTAGCTATGAAAAGGTTCTATTAGTGAATTAGGAACTAAATTCCTTTTATTGTACATACAGTGGTGGACAGATAATTAGAAACACTCCATACAATCACGAAAATATTAACATTGAACTAGCGGTAGTAGCAAAAGAAACGCAAATAATTCATAATTAATTATGCAGCGATGTAGCCACAACATTAAAATACACGTACAATGAAAAAAATATACATCAGAATTTTATAACTTTAGTGTAAAATGAGTTTATTTATTGATAACTTGAATTTCCGATACTGGCTCTTTGGACACATAATTAGAAACAGGGTCACAAACATACTTTTTTCTTTTGAATAATTTAAATAAACCTTTTCATTGCTCATGTGGCGGCAATAAACATCAACTTCACTTACAACAGCAGTAAATTATGTTCAAAATGGGAATAAAATAAAAGTTATGCGGCGTCAACTCGCTAAGTAATTGTAAATCTACGTTTGGACCGAAGGGGACATCCAAAAGAATCGTCAATCACTTAGGATGTGCACCATAAGAAGGTATTTCATACCATCGACCATTGCAAAAGACATAAAACTACTGAAAACCAAATTAGAAAGGCACGCCCAAAGAAAATATGGCCCAGAGAAGATTCGCTTATCGTACGGTAAGCGAATCTTCTCTTGAACAAGACCCGTTTATAGGCTAAAATGAAATTATAAATGAGGTTTACACATAACATGACTTCAAAAACGTGAAGTGTAGACTAGTACCCAGTCAGTTAGATGAAGCGAAACTGTTTGAGGGGGTTTCCCGAAAGGTACCGTACCTACAGAACAACATAGAGATGAGATAATTAATTGCGAAAAAATACAGCAAGTGGACAATATAGGAAGATTCAGATAAAAAGTTTTATTTTCAGGTGTAACTAAAAATAATTATGGTGAATTCTGACAGAAAACGCTAAATTAAACGTCTACCAAACCATGGTTTCAATAATAAATACACAAAAGTATGGTTAAGCATGGTGGTGGAAACATTTTGATTTTAGTTTCATCTGAAAGTAAAACTTTTTGTCTATTCCTGAACTGTCAACTTGCTGTATTTTTTCGTAAATAATTATCTCATCTCTCTTTACTGTTCTGCGGGACCGGTACCTTTTAGGAAACCCTCCTATACAGTTTCACTTCAACTAACCGACTGGCTACTAGTATTCACTTCACGTTTCCGGGGTCATATGACGTGAAAACCTCATTTCTAATTTCATTGGAGCCTATGAACGGGTCTTGTTTAGCAAATAAGCGAATCTTCTCTGGGCGATTTTTTCCTTGCGTGTGTCTTTCTAATTTAGTTTTCAGTAGTTCCATGTATTTTGCAATGGATCTGATAGCATTCAAAGTGGTCGACGACTCTTTTCTATGTCCTCTTTCGGTCCAAACACGGACTTACATTTACTTAGCAAGTTGACACCTTATAACTTTTATTTTTCCCCATTTTGAACACAAATTTACTATTCACCAAACTAAAGGTGGTGTGTAATTGCCACCACAAGTGTAATAAAAAGGTTATTTTTAATTTTACAAAAGAAAAAAGTATGTTAGTTACACTGTTTCTAATTATGTGTCCAAACGGCCAGTAACGGAAATTCAAGTTACCAATGTATAAACTAACTTTACAGCAAAATGATAAAATTCTGTTGTCTTTTTTTTCGTTCTATACATATTTAAATGTTGTGGCTACATTACTGCATGATGAATTATACCTTATTTATGTTTCTTTTACTACTACCGCTAGTTCATGTTGGTTGTTTACGTGATTGTATGGAGTGTTTCTAATTATCTGTCCACCACTGTATATTAGTCAAACCCTTTTAAACTTCGGCACCGACGCACGGGCTGCGACGCGAGTAACGGGCCATCAAAATAAACTGCAACGTTCCCGTTTTCACTATTAATATATGTGTAATATTTTAATCAATGGAATCGGCTTGTTTACAAGTACTAATGGGGCCACGAAAACAATGTTGGGCTAATGCTGCATTACAATGTTGTCCTCCGAATCGAATTATCACCAAATTAGCGAATCATTTTAGCAACTTACTGCCGGTCCCAATTAGTTCGAATATTCAATGTATCACTGGTTTAATTTATTTTTCACAGATGCGCTATAACAACAAATACTGAAAATAAAAAAAATATTTAAGGATGTTTTTGGTGTTTCTGGGTCAATAAAAATGGGGGTAACAGCCTAACAGGTACTCACTCGAAATATTCACAAAATATCTAGTTGTATATCTACTTTAAAATAAAATAGCTAAATAAAAAATAAAAAAGTATTTAAGGGGGCTCTCGTACAAAAACGCGTTTTTTTGCAGTTTTTGGTACGGAATCCTTCGATCGCGAGTCCGACTCGCACTTGGCCGGTTTTTTTAAGAGTAAAACATTAGTATAGCAAGTTTACTATATTTTACAGACTACTGAAGCCGGGATGCCGCACGATCGTGCTCCTAGTGGACATGCAGAGCCGGGTGCAGCTTCTCTCCAAGTTCCACAAGGTCGTGTGGCCGTACCGCAAGTGAGTGCTTTAATATACCACTTTATGCAACCATCGCGTAATGGGTGTCGTTAAAACACGAGTGTGCTTTTACAGAACGAGTGATTTTTTCCCGTGTGGTGCCGGGTTAGAATAGCACCTCTCCCTTTCTTCCTGTGGGTGTCGTAAGAGTCGACTCTGGGAAAGGGTTAGTGTATTGTGGGCGATGGGCTAGCAACCTGTCACTGCAATAGCACGTTTGACCAACTGGTTACCCTGAAATTGCTAAACGTGGCACTGGATTTTCGAATTCATGTGCTCTGCCTACCCCTCTTGGGAATACAGGCGTGAAAATATGTATGTATGTATGTATGAGTGATCAATCTCATAAGTCAGATAATCTGCGTTAATGTTGCTTAGGAAAAGGTTGCAATTTAGGTCCTGTTTGATACTCAAGCGATGCGCCATAAAAAAATCCGTTTATAACTGTAGAATTTTCTAACTGACTGTTGACTGTATCCTAGAAAATCACAATTTTACTGGGTTTAGGACGCGTCACCATGGCAACCAGGGACAAAAAATAGTTGTTCCGTGACAAGGCAACGACAGTTTTCCATAGGCAAACATTGTTCTCTGTGTAATATAATAAATAATTCCTACGAAATTCCGCAACATGGTTGCACCACAAAAATGTTCAGAGAGCCATAATATCTGTCAGCAAATTCTCATATCACCATCACGTCATATGTTTATTAAATATTCTTATCCAAATATTAAAAATGCCTCTGATAGCGATCCACGATGATAGCTTCAGGTCAAGAACAGCGACGGCTTGTTGTCAAGTTATTTTAATTGGAAAGATAAATGGACACTACTCCTTTGAGCTTAACTTTTACACTTTAGGCGTTAACCCCTTGCACAAGACAGTCGCTCCATTTAAAAGCATAACCGATCGACAGTTGTTTAGGTGACTGCTGCATAATATTTTATTTTAATACCTAATTAAGTAATTGTGTACAGTCTAAAACTTAACTTCACTTTTTAACGTATAATAATTTTGTAAAATATTCACAACGAACGTACCTACAAAGAAACAATTGCCTATCGGCGTCACAGGCTCACACATCCAGCCGCGCCGGTCTCGTTCCAAATTTCCAATATGTAATCGTCTCTTTTGAGATGTTCGAAATTTGAATGTAACTATACTGTCGATATCAATTTTTTAATGAACACTACAGTTTTTTTTTTTCAAAGTATTATACTTGCTTATTGCATCTGAACGTATGTTATCCTTGCTATATGTTCAGACTTCAATGTAGATAAATGGTTTTACACAGTTGCATGATGAATGATGACTTGATGACCGTTAAAGTAAATGACGTATTGTGTTTGAAATGAACTTCTATTATGTGGTACTGAGGTGTTATTTCTACGGTTAAAGAGTCTTATTCAATGCTATTGATAATTTTATTGGTACACAATTACAATGGAGATGGAGCCTTTGGCAAATAACATTTGCCTATTCGACGAAGTGTGATTATGTGTGACAAAGGGGATGGGAGGAGCCTAAATCTCCAAACTTAGATGATAAACGCGAACTCAAAATGTATCTAAAACTAATTTAGAAGCTGCTGTTTGAATTTAATAATTTCTTTACGAGTAATCGCAAAATGTGTAACGTCACACTAGGCACCTGTGACAAGGACGGGAAGATGTCAAAAATCATGAAAACTGGAAGACGTAATTCATGGGTTGCCCCTATCCTTACTTACAAAATAGCGAAAGTAATTCTCTCTCTCTCACCACCAACTTGACAACAATAAGACATATTGTAATAGTTTAAGGTTTTTGTAATTTTTGCTTGATGATGGTTTGGAGACCTTAACATAAAACATTTTTCTTTCTTTTTTTCGGTGACATTTTTAAAAACATACCTACCTCCTTGGAACATCGAATTAACTCTTGCCCAGAAACAAAATGCTTATACCAATATCGAACATTTTAACGCTTCCCCAGAAACAAGACGCTCCTCTTCGCCTACCTTCAAGTGGAGCGCAACATCGAGTGGTTCCGCCGCGTGCTCCAGCTGTCGCTAGGTGGCGCTGAACTGCGGGTCAACGCCCGCAACTGCGTCGGGACCGTGCTCGCGCTCAACCCGCACCGGAACTACTTCTGCATCTACCATGCCAAGCATCCTGAGGGCGCCAAGCCTCACAAGGTAACCACAACAGTATTTATAAGTACTTAATAATATCTTCATTAATATACCAGATACTAAGTAAGCACCAGTTACTGTCAAATGTTTGGTGACAAAAAATAAACAGCTAGAGAGGAAGTTGGTATGTATTTGTATTTATGCAACCGAATGTCGAAACTTCGTCGGGATGTAGGATTATTATTGATAGTTGGGTATACCATTTAGTAGTTCAGCCATTTCACGATAGGTGGCGCTAGGGCGCTACTCCAGGTAAGTAGTTCGGCCGTTCGACAATAGGTGGCGCTAGTGCGCTACAAGTATAACAATAGGTGACAGTCTGCGTTGAACTGCGTCGGTACAGTGTTCACTTCACGCTCAACCCGAACCGGAACTACTTCTGCATCCACCACGCGAAGCATCCCGAGGGCGCCAAGCCGCACGAGGTGAGCGCAACGCAAGTTAAAGAGTCGTACCGTAACTACATAAAAATAAATAAAATAAAAAAATAAATATCTTCGGACAATATTTACACCAATCACCTAGTCTCGAATTAGGCAATAGGCTAGTTGACAAAAAAACTATTTAGTCCGTCAGATAAATTACCAAAAAATACATACATACATACATACAGTCACGCCTCTTTCCCACAGGGGTAGGCAGAGACCACTTTGTTCCACTTGCTACGATCCTGGCATACTTCTTTTGCTTCATCCACATTCATTAGTCCCTTCATACATGCTCGTCGATTTCGGGTACTCTTGACCTGACCTGTTTCTAAAACGTCCGCGATTTGGTCACGGAACGTCCGAACGTACCAAAAAATATTGTACACATTTTTTCTTTTATTTGACAAATGAATAATACAGCGCTTAAAAGTTTCGCGTGACGTCACTATACATAATTGTACAATTTTTACCCAAGCCTGACGTCACACACCCTACTCCGGAAATTTGATGATGTATACCTTCAGCGATGTTTTTTTTAATCAAGTATCCCATTGAAAGGGTGAAAATGACCTAAATGCAAGTCCTGTTGACGCCTCTTAAGTGTCACCGACTAGGCTAACGTCATGTATTTGTATTCGCAGAGGATGTCCCGAATGACGCGGTCGCTGGGCGCCACTGCGGACCCCGAGGCGGGCGCCTTCATCGGCTTCACCGAGCGGGACTCCAGCTCCGACGAGGCGCCGCCCGAGCCGCTGCTGCAAGGTACTGACACACACACAGACAGACACACACAAAGAGAGAGACATAGACGCACACGCAAGCACACACAAGCACGCACACACACACTCAAACACATCACACAGGCAAACGCACAACACACATCAAACACAAAAACTGGCAGTTTCCTCACTCAACGCATCAGCATTGCGATACAGCGAGGAAACGGTGCTAGCGTCTTTGGGACCATGACTTTAGTTTTTAAGTTGTTTTTGTTTTTCATTAATGTATTTGTTTTTTTTTTCAATCTAATAAGACCAATAAACACATTGTAATATTATTTATTTGATAAATATCTAGCTTCCAATTCCTCTCTCCAGAAAACCTTCTAGACGGGCTAGAGAACTGGCTGGACCGTCTCTTCGAGGGCAGCACTCACCGCTACTACATCAACTACTGGCCCGACATGACCACCAAGTGAGCCCCCGCGTCGTCCGCCCGCGCTAACTGTAACCCCGAGGGCGGGTGAGTTCTATGGAGTGCATACTGTAGGTTAACTTTAGGCGTGATGTGTAAACGTAACCGTAAGGTGTCTAAGTTTATGCCAGTTACGTTGTAATGTTGATTTTTATGCGTTTTCAGATGTACCTTTTATGTGTCGAAAAAGTCTTTTTTTTTAAAGAGTACTTTTTTAAGGGGCCATCTAAAGTATGTCATGCTTTCAGGTAGGGGGTAGTGATTTGTGGCCCTTAACAAAATTTCTGTAATTTTCATGGATAAATATGTAGCTTGGAGGGAGGGGAGCTAAAATTGCCAAACTTTCTGTGACGTAATTTATAGATGACCCCTAATGCCCATTTTTGCCTACTTATGCATCAATGTGTTTGTTTTGTTTTGTCAAGCAAATACTCCAATAAACACAATCTAAACATCACTCCTTTCTAAAGGAGTTAAGCGATCGTAAAGTTCTAGAACTACCGTCGATAAAGTTCATATTCAGTTGAATTTAACCCTCGCGATTGTATCAACTCGTTTGGAAAGGGATAGATACATCTAAGGAGAGATTTAACCAGACAAAAATAAGATTTGGTCTTGTAATTTACTCTTACCCGCTTTTTTCGTATGAAAAAAATATTTACTCGCGAGTAGAATGTCTTAAGCTCGTCACAGACTACGCATATACGATAATATTTTATCTGCGTATAAATGCATTTTTCCATATGTCGATGCCAACAGATACCTGACGGTAAATCTGCGCTGTGTGTGTTAGCTCATTAAATTGTAAAGGGAGCTATGTTGACAGATATCTGTTCAGTAACAGATATCTTACCGTATCTGCTTAGTGTGTGACACGCTTTATTTGAAGACTAAATTTTATTCTAGTTTGGTTGAATGTAGCCTAAGTGCTACATGCAGGCATTGAGTAGCTGATGAGATAACCAGTTAATTACACTTAGCGGTCGCCGCATACAGCATGTGGCGAACGACTTAAGCTATGTCCACACCAGTGCGCTTTCGTGTTCACCTTGCGTCTTCCTCTGACGCATGCCCGTGCAACCACCAACCACAGCGCATGCCGCCAGCGCGTCTTCATTGAGGACAGATCTAGTTTCAGCGCATGCGCTATGGTTGGACGGACATGCGTCAGAGGAAGACGCAAGGTGAACGTGAAAGCGCACTGGTGAGGACATAGCTATTGTGTTATTGCCGGCTTATAGCACTGGGTCAAAGAATGACATCACAGGTACAGATGTAGTGAGAAACTATTTTCCTTCGTAAATGTTCGAAAAAGTTCGTATTTATCGTTTTATTATTTAAAACAATTACAATTATTATTTAAAACTGGATATTTACCATATATTTTACGGAATGAATTCCCTTTAAAATGGGCACCGAACCTATTTGAGAGAAAACGATAAATACTAACTTTTCCGAACATTTACGAAGGAAAATAGTTTCTCACTACATCTGTAGATTCGTTTTGTAGTGGTGTGAAGTTTGCCGTGATCATAATGTGTAGGGACTTGTTAAGTTTTCTCAAAAATTGTTAAGTTTCGTGCGTTTGGTAGCGATTTAAATTACGCGTTGTTTTGTTTAGACAATAAAGAAAATTTCGGAAATTTCACCACTTACAAATGTGAATTACTTGTCCTGTCCGTACCAGTACTAATATCGACCATAAACAAATATGGACACGTAAATCGTTTGTCAAATCACACATTATAACAGATTAGAGGTATCTTGAGTTATTATATGCCGTTTGCATATTTGCGATATGCGTGCGAGTTGAAAGCGAGACGAACGCGTAACGATTCCGCGAAAACGTCACGTTGTCGCCGCGAGGGCGTAGTACATTTGTTCAAGTCTTCAACTTGCTCGGAAATCGTGAGTGTGAAAGGGCCGTAATAGTAGTATTATTGTCAGTTGTATTAACTTCGAAGTTTAATGTAAAACAAAGGAATGGAACTGTGCGTTGATGATTTATCCTATATCGTAAATTAATTACTGCCTATTTATTGTATTTATCTTAAACAGAAACTGTATAGAAATGGTTTGCTTTTCCTGAAAGCTAACTATAAAGCAATACTTTTTAAATCAAATATTATCATAGTGAAATAAAACGAATACTGTCGCGTGTTTGTATCGAGATTGGCTCGACATGTTTCGGGCCAATTGGTGACCCATCATCGGAAGCAACGCGCGGCAGCGGTTAGTCGCGCACTGCTCTTTCCGCACGACTGTCACCGACACACAACTACCCACATTTTCGGTTACATTCACAATTTTATCAAAAGTCGGGTAGCACTCGCAACACTTAAAACATCTGTCTCTAAATTAATGCTCCAGATGATGGGTCACCAATTGCCCCGAAACTGTCGCACTAATCTCGATACAAAGACGTTTATCCGTTTTGTTGCACTACGAGTGAGTCTCACTGTAGTTTTATTTTCAAAATTTCATGGTCACATTTTGGTTTTGTTATCTTGTTGTGACAGTTTTTTTATCGAAAGAATTGTAAATAGTTTCAATTGTTCTAGCTAGTTAAACACGTAACAGGCGGTAGCAGTGCGATTCACACTTTTATATCCAACTAGCAGTAAATTAGCAGTTTCGCAGTCACAATAACTAGTGTTTAAATTACATATAAGTCACTCGGAATCGGATATGTATAGTTTGTATAGAGGACAAAGAAAAAGCCTTTAGACATTTTGTACCAAACATTGTTATTATTTAATACTGTTATGATTACTATAAATCCCTTTTCACAGTCTATTGAATTCATTTTGACGAAATCTTATGTGAAGATAGGTCGCCCCAAGAAAATGCAGTCTTAATAATAACAAAAAAAAAAAGTGTGTGTCTATCTGAGTATCTCCAAAATTGTAACTGTCGAACACTCGAACGCACATGTCTAAAGGTTTTTGCTATTAAAATACGCCATCTCTTTCATGCGCGTACTGCGAGCGATGATAATCGCTGCGTTTATTCCTATACAAGTGTACAAATATATGACAAGTGCCATAACTGTACTTCTATTGTAACATAACGTACCGTGTTAGATCTATGGTGCTTACAAATAATAAATTAACAGATTGAACTGAAACTGAACATGTATCAACTAAGTTAAGCCGAAGTCTTGACAAAACCAATGTCTAGCGGCTCATAGGCTCTCTCAAGGATGTGTATCTCCAACGAGCAATATCCTTTTATCCAGTAGCCTTTTTACATTTATACGTTATTTAAATGTTAAGAGTAAGGTCACAACTCCGTTGAAATCAAGTCACAATATAAGGTAACCGATGTCTCGATTTGCTCCATTAGTTGTAGTTGTTTTTATGAACATCTATCGATAGTTAACTTTCACTATTTAAATCTCTTCGGAATTAAGAATTGCTAGACAATTTTGTACAAAAGGCAAGTGATGTTATCTGAACTAATGGAATCTTATTCCATTAAAAAATAGTCTAAAGATAGCGACGATCAAAACATCAAAAATCAATAAATAGGTAAATAATCTAGCCGGTGCGGATTGGGAATTTCACAACAACATGCTTGTGATAAATACCAAATTCGATTTCGCACATAAATTCTGAAACAATCAGAAGTGCGAGTCTGGGGTTCGAACCCTGGACCCTCTGCATGAGAGGTCACAGGTCAAACTGCCAGGCTGCCACGGTTTCACATCATTATTAAATTAAAATTACATTTGTTTTTGATTTGTACTTCACAATCCGTTAGTTTCATGAACATCAGTCCCATAAAAATAACACCATACAAACGATCCAATAGTTAATATGTGACTTGTCACAAGTACCACCCTCGAGGCCTTACTGAATAAGTCAGTAGTTATCCAGCTTCAATGTAATCTCACGCAATGCACCATTTCTACTTAAAAACTCTTAAATGAAGTAACTAGTGAACCGTAGTTTTACCGATACCTAGAAATTTGTAAGATTTTTAACGTCTCAATAATATAACTCGGATAGGATACACGCCTACACGGTTTGTAAATTTTAGTACGTCATCTCTTATCAAATCGCAATTGGTGCTAGTCCGTTGGGGTATGCACGGGTTTTAGCGCATTTTGATAGGCGACGTTTTTGCGATCACCTGAAGCTAGGAACTTTATGCTCACGCGACTTCAGTACCTAATAAAAACGTAAACTTTACCGAGTACCTACTCGCGAGCCTTCCTGATTTTAGTCTTATTTTAGGATTTGGAATGAATACGCGCACTGCGCATATCATTCTCTTTCTTGCCTCCTAAATGGAAATAAACCCACAATAGTAATGTCATATATAAAAGAGACGTTTGTACCTTACTTAACAGGGCTCTTGACAGCATGCCGCAGTTTACACCGGTATCTACCAACTGGGGTGATGTGAGTTTGCACCTTAAATTAATTTAGACTTGCATTGTTATAGCATGGGTAAAATTTAAAGGTGATTGGAGGCCGGTAAAACAAATGCAACGCGTACATTTAGATTTTGGATCGCAACGCGTCATTTTTATCGCGGAATTAGCTAGTTTGTTTTTATCTCGTAGCTATTGCTTAGAGAATTTAGTCGGATAGTATTCAAAAGTATTATGCTCTCTCCTGCTCCTCGTGTAATGTCTTGCCAGTAACGATCTTACAACACGGGTTGCCATGTACTAGTCAAAGTTTTATACCAAATATTATTTATTAGCGCATTGTTAAGTATATAATTCATAGTTGTAACTAGGTAACAAGATTGCGTCGCTCTTTGCGCCGAATTTAATGTAAACTATGTGTTTAAGTAATTTAAAACCACGTTATGTCTAATCCTAACGCAGTAACATCCAGCTATATACTAGCCATTGGTATGTTTCGTTTTGCCTTTTATTTGGAGTTAATGGCTTATGTCAAAAAAACAATTAGTAATTTAATTACACACTTCTTTCGCGTGCGAGATTACCAAGCTCGTCCAAACCCAATACTACTTAAATAGGAGGCTTTATGTTATACTCCTAAATATGTAATTAAAGTGAACTGAATTTATCTGAACCGTTATTTTAAAAACTTAGCTAAATATTAGCAAATTACATTAACACATTCACAACCAAGCCTAAAATCAAAACATCTGCGCGGAACCGAGTAGTCTATAAGCCAATACAAAATGAACCCGGCCACTGGGTTCTCGGTATCTCGCGAATGTTTTGAAGAACCCGGGAGCCGGGTCCTTGGTTCTGAATGTGTTAAATACTTGGGGTACAGACGCCTTGTCTAACGCGCAATCGTTCACAATCGAGTTCCTTGTTTCTTTCTTGGTCCACCTTACCGAAGAGATGGGGAACATTGCAAGCGTTACACAATAAGCTACAAGGGCCTGAATACTTCGAAAGGTTAGTTATTACTTATTATAAACGTGTTTATTAATTGTATGCTGAAAACTGAAGAATATTTATTTGATTGTATACGTTTGCCATGCGAGGCAGCTATTGGACGCGTAGGCAATATTGTAATAGGTAGATTAGCTGCACTCGTTTATTTTCGGGCACCTGTTATGTATGAACTTTGAAAATGCATTTTATGATCCCCAATCGTTTGACAAAAAGACAAATTTCGTATGTTTATGTGGTGGTGTTATTGTATGCATTATTAAATGCTTGTGCTGTTCGGGGAGACTCTTAAACTGCCCAGTAAGTTACCACAATTGTTTTTTTTTTATCAGTGAATGTTATGCTGTTTAGAGTACTAAGTTTTTTTTTAAATCTGCCATTGTCTGACTCCAAGCAAATGTCGAAATTACAATGAAAATGCTTTCAAATATTAAAGATTGCGTCCAGTGTTCAAAATGTAAATTAAGAGTCTCTCCACTCCTTTTCTTCCTGGTGAATATGTTGTTTTAATATGGCCATTTGAATCTAAACCAAGAGGTATTAATAGTTTCAGCTTCTTCTGGCCATAGTAGAACTACATGTGGTTGGAAATTTATTCGGTATAAATGTACTGTGTTGTCATGTTTTGTATTAAAATTATCACCATGTTAGGTGTCTGTATATGGGTTGTTGACAAGCTTTTCATCTATTCATACTAAATATAGTTACTATTGTATTCAAATTATTTTTATTGTTAAGTGACACTAAATCTATCCTTTGTCTTAATTCCAGTATCGATTTTTACAATAAATTTATTGTTCTTTACCCTTCTTTTATTTTCTATTTATTCGACCAAAAATATTCTATTACATAGTTTACTATGTGAGTGTGTGCCCCGTGTGGTGCCGGGTTAGAATAGCACCTCCCCCTTTCTTCCCGTGGGTGTCGTAAGAGTCGACTCTGGGAAAGGGTTAGTGTATTGTGGGCGATGGGCTAGCAACCTGTCACTACAATATCACGTAGAACCATCTGGTAACCCAGAAATTGCTAAATGTGGCACTGGTTTTTGGACTCATGTGCTCTGCCTACCCCTCTTGGGAATACAGGCGTGAGAATATGTATGTATGTATGTATGTATGTATAGTTTACTAGCGGACCGCACTGCTTTCGCACTGGAGCAATGCAGATTTATTTATTAAAATAAACTACAGAATTACGACATTACATTAGGAACCTCTAAAATTATCAGTGTTTCTCTATTTTATTACGCATGCATACAGGGTGAAAATGAAATCCGTAACGAAAAAAAATCCTGATACTCAGAATCACTAACACAATACGATGGTAATAGTACATTGAGCAACTAGGGGAGGAAATGGAACATTATTAACGAGAGGCTGTTAGAAGCCCGACGCCGCAGGCGGAGGG
>BHDV01053340.1:0-31867 GCA_005406045.1 Adoxophyes honmai | reverse complement strand
TGACACGTGTAGCAACCAACACTCGTTCGCGCCAAAAAAAACTTACATAATTCGGCAGGGAAGAATGAAAATTTCACATGACAGTGATGTGCTTTGACAGTTGATAGCTGTTCTGAAATATAGTTTAAGACAACGTTAAAAGCGCTGTCTTTTCATTCATGAACTACTATGTTGAGCACTGCTTTTAATATTGCATTAAAAATGTCATCACGTAAGCTGTTATCAACAATGCTTTCCACTTTCACGTTACCTCTTTGAAATACGATGGGTCTTCTCAATGAAGAAAAGTTAAAACGAATTGAGTCTACTGAATTGGATGTTTTATTTAGTTGCTCAAAGACATTAAAGCGTTTAAGCTGTTAATAAAAACACTCAGACGATTTTTATTCATTGTTTGACAATGACATGTTGACATAACTTTTCTTTAATTTTCATAAGGGCCGATAGGACCTTCCTACATCAATGTTCAATCATTTGAATTTAATTTAAGGGAAGAGGAAGGCAACCTTTAATTTTAATTCAAAACAACAGCACAATATGCGATATACGTAAAGATGTTGTCCAATCGAATACCCAGGAATCGCACATTCCTAAGAATAATATCTCGGAGCACGAGTACTACAAACGATGCGAAATCGATGCAGACCCCTAACCCTCGCAAGGTCAGCAGTGACATGGTAGGTCCACCGGATCCCGTGTCCAATCTGAGGAAGATTATTTACAAGCAGCCAGCCAATGAAACTGAACTAGAGAAGAGGTACCGGGAGTTAAGAATAGAGGCTCAGAAATGGAATCATGAGTTCTGGACGAAGCACAATTCAAGATTCTTCCAGGTAAATTAGCGTTAATTAAAATTATATTGCTGAAAACTACTTACTTACTTACCTAAGAAAGATTGTCGTTTTGTAATAAACTGGATTTCCTGAAAGGCTTATTGCATAATGTGAATAATGTTTTTTATTAAACTAGTACAGACCCCGGAAAGTTTACTTCGAAAAAGGTGATGCGCAAACTTACCTCCACTAGAAACAAACTTGCCATCTTGCTCTTGATGGTGACTACATTTATAATAGTAAATATTATGCTTATTTCAGGAACGAGAAGATTACCTCAAGAAGAATTTACCAGAAGGTAAACAAAATTTGACTGCTGATGAAATGAGTGTCTTCTACAAGGCATTTCTAGACAAGAATTGGAAAGCACACTTAACTTACAATATAGAATGGTACAAGAAGAATGTTACACTGCTTGGATTAGCCATACAAGTGAAACTTAGAAAGTTGTTTAGAATAAAGAGTATTAAGTAGACATATTTGTTTTCCTTTCTTTTCCTGTTTTTCTAACATCAGTTGTCATAGTGTGATGCTAGTCCCACATACAACTCTTACATTATTCTAATTTGATCATATATTATTAAATTTAAAATCCAACATATACTATAAAACTGGCCAAGTGCGAGTCGGACTTATTATTGTTTTGTTTTTAGTTTTTGTTGTTGTAGTGACAATACAAACACATAGTCTGTGAAAATTTTAACTGCCTAGCTATCACGGTTCTTGAGAATAGATACAGCTCGCAGAATGGTGACCACTAACAACAGCCAAAATATCACGTTATTTGTATGGGAGCCCCCTTCATTATTATTATTATTTTGATTCTAGTATTTGTTGTTAGAGCGGCAACAGAAAGTCATCATCTGTAAAAATTTCAATAGCCTAGCTTTTATGGTTCTTGAGATGCCTACAGCCTGGTGACAGACGGACAGTGAAGTCTCAGTAATAGGATCCCGTTTTCACCCTTTGGGTACAGAACCCTAAAAACCGGTTCAGACTTCAGAAGTTGACTTCAAGCATTTTAGAAACCAGATCTAGAGGAAAACATAATTTACCTACTTTTTAAACTTAATTAAATATGACAACCCTGTCACCTGTCACATTAAATGCTGGCTTTTACTAGAAAAAAAAAACAACATTTTGCCAACCAATGTCAATTGTCACAATTTGTAAAAATATGGTTTTGAAAGATTTTTTTAAATTAATTGTTAAAAGCTTAAATGAGATATAGTAATTATGTAAAATAGTTTTGATAAGAAGAAAGTAACTTCCAATGTATATTGCGTTTAGGTGGCTCACTGCATTGGCGGCGATCTTGTGGCTCGCCCTTTGCTCTTTGGATATATATCTAAAGGAAAATAGGAAAAACAGAACCTTAGGTCAGTCAAGTAATGTAAATAAATTTATTATTTATCATTTACTAAGCAAGAAACCTGCTCGTATTTCTTAGAAAATAGTTACGTAGAATTTTTAGGTGTAATATGAGTTGATTGTGTAAAGAAACATCGCAAGATGAAGTAAAAATGTTGCTCAAGTTATTTTCACTAGGTACTTGTTTTTCCTCAGATGGCTCTTTCAAACCTTATCAAGTTTTCAACAAATACACGAACGACTCCATCGCCATTGAAAGTAAACATGAAACACAAGATAAAGCAAACTGGAAATACCCGCAACACAAGTACAAGCATCAGAGCATGGCCTTCCTGCACTACTTAACGTTTCTTGCTGGTGCTTTTGCCGTATCAATATTCCATAAAAAAACAGAAATTATCAAATACACACAAAGCCGCTTAGCAAAAACAAACATCCTTAAAATTTTCAAATGGGTCAAAGGAACCCGTGGCGGAATATATTTAAAAGAAACCGCCACGATTGCCAGTGTTGCCACATTTAAGTATCTAAAAATGCTGTGGAAATTTGCAAGAAACTTTACAGCAGCTCTGTTTCATAAGCCTGGTGAAGCTCAGAATATAAATTCAACATTGCTCAAAAGAGTTAGGGAAATTGGACAAGACCGTAAAACTTTAGGTCAGTTGTTACTCGCCGCTATTAACGAGAATAAAAATATCAGACTACGTTATCAATCAGAGACGACAGCTAAGAATAGACTCATGCAGTATATTGAGGACACTCAAAAGTTAATCAAAGAGAACAGAACGCGATATGTTAACTTTCAGCAACTTTATACGGTAACTCACAAGGAGAATGTTTTTTTGCGGAGCCGTATTAAGAAACTCGTGAGCGAAAAAGATGATGCTGAGAAGAATTTGATGACATTAATAAATGAGGTGTATCGATCTCAAAATAATAATTTGAAAGCTTATTGTACCCGTTTTATTGTACACACGAAGAAGAATTTGTTGAATAAGGATGTCAACGCTGAAATTCGTAAATTTCTCCAGAAGTCTAAAGAGCCAGTTGGTGCTGCATCGAGCATTTTTCTTTCGGGTACAAACAGTCTTCCAGAGTGTTCTCTTCGCGTTACTGATATGTTTCATGATGACAATAATCTCGTACGTTTAGTTTCTGACGCTCCAAAACTCCGGGGGCTGCCCGGAGAATGCGTCTGGACAGTTAAGGATAAAAACGGAGTCATTGAAAAGCTGTATGAATATAACTACGAGACTGACTACGATAACGGCGATACTATAAGAAGAATACGAGAGTATTCTGTTTACCACGACAAGGACTGGCTGCTAGATCAAACAAAGTAAGCACGTGTTCTTTGATAATTTCTTTAGTAAATCGTATACATGACAGCGTTTATCGCGGATCGGAAGCGTAAATGCACGTAGTTTAGTTATCCCCAATGCTCACTCCTAGTTAAAAGAGGGACAGTTACTTTGAATATTAGTTTGTGTGGAAATTCATTCCCAAACTGGGTAAGCAGATCACATTCAAACGTTAGGTACCATCACGAACCGGGATTGTCGAGCCACTTGCCTATGTTTGTAACTTGGTCGTATAATACATAATACTAATCCAATAGCTGAGATGTAGTCAGTCACATCGGTCATTGATTACACGTCTAAATTGCGAACAGTGGCAAGTGGATCAACAATCCCGGTTCGCGACTGTACATAGACAAAATGGTAGCGATCCTAGCGCTGCCTATCGTCCAGTAGCAGAACTTCTTCCACAAAACGTCAAAGTGTTCTACATCGCGGCCATCGAGCTACAGATGTAGTGAGAAACTATTTTCCTTCGTAAATGTTCGGAAAACTTCGTATTTATCGTTTTCTCTCAAATGGCTTAGGTACCCATTTTAAAGGTAATTCATTCCGTAAAATATATGGTAAATATCCAGTTTTAAATAATAATTGGAATTGTTTTAAGTAATAAAACGATAAATACGAACTTTTCCGAACATTTACGAAGGAAAATAGTTTCTCACTACATCTGTAGCAAAGTTCGAAGATCGATTGCATAAACACAACTTCCAACTTTCTCTCGTCAGACTTCTGTGCCCGGGCATCATATCTGCCTGGAGAGAGATATCTCTCTATTGGAGACTTTCACACAAAACCATGAATGTTCCACGTTCTGTAGCCACATTTAGCATAATTTCAAGTTTAAAGTGAGAAAAAAGTATTATAGTGACAGGTCTCTAGCTTATCTTATTTCTTAACTCGCCCCTTGATTATATCCACGGAAGAAATGGAGAGATGTCATTCTAAACTGACCGCCACACCGGTTTGCTTTAGGTTTGTCACAAGCAAAACTTACCGTGCTAGCTAGGCTACTCAGTGTAAAGTTCCAGACAAATAAACATGCTTACGAAGTTTTTTATTTTTTTCAGTGTCGTACCAAAACTACCGGATTGTCCAAGCTTGAGCGCAAGCGCTGTTAGATTGCGACTTGACGTCAAACCTATAACCAATATGGGATTTCTGACTAGGTCCAAAGAATTCAAAACGTTTTTGAGAAATTCCCCCGGCTGCGTTCCGTCAAGAACGCCTACTCCGTTATCTTGTGGTTGATGCGATTTGTATGTGTACCTACTTATAATTTACAATTTTTAATAATGTTTTTTGTGAGATTAAATTTATTTATTTTTTAACAAAATCTGATTTTAAGTTTTTATTGATCGATTTCCATTAACATTTTTGGGTTGGGGTAAGTTTTAATTTCATAATAATATTATGAACTTCAAGCTTGCTGGTAACACTGAATATTTTACTTAATGAAAATAAACGGAAAGAGACTGGTGCCCCCTAGAAATAAACATTAATCTACTACAGCATCCAGAATTACTCTTCAGAAAATGTGAGTTTTACACTAGGTATTTAGTCGTCAGAGAACAATGTATCAAATGTACATAACTTTCAACAAACATTAAAGAAAACGAAAAATTGACAAATACAAATCCAGCAGTCTTATTTTTTCTACCTCCTTCTTGAAATGTCATTGTCAACGTCACTGTGACACTCAAAATGTTACTACACTTATTAAAAAAAAATCTGTACTTTTTTAGATCGATCAATGAATTCCTTGCAAGAAATTGACGCATCTTCGATAACTTGGAAAACTATTCGGAAAGAAGGACTAGATTTAGATTATGCTGTTGCTATACCTAGGTCTATCGCTAATAGTATTTTAAAAGACCTCGAAAAAACAATAACATATTTTTCAGGAGATTTGTCGACGATAAGGTGTGTTAACTTTTAACAATGTTATGTTAATAATTAAAACGCTTTACTAGTTCAATTGTTGTTGCTAAAACAGTTTATCTACCTGCAGAGTTTTCGGAAAAGTACATCCTTTACCTCGTCAACAAGTAGCCTACGGCGACCCAGGCATTACTTACAGATATTCTGGAAAAACAATTCCAGCACTGCCGTGGCCTGCGCCTGTTCTAGCATTACGAAATTTTCTCGAAAATATAAAAGGGATTAAGTACGAGTTTGTTCTGGTAAATAAGTAAGTTATATTAATTGCAAATAATTTGATTTTTATCGAATTTTGAATACTTATTATTTCAGAATATCGAACTTCTTTTACTTTGTTTTTTAATTGTACGTTTGGTTGTTAGGTACAGAAATGGAAATGATCATATGGGAGAACACAGAGACAATGAACCAGAACTAGATCCTAATTATCCTATTGCTTCTGTGTCTTTCGGACAGGAAAGACCTTTTGTACTAAAACACAAAGACGCAAGAAAATCGGGACCGGACAAAAAGCTGATGCCTCCAGGTAATTAAACTTTATTTTAAATCTTCATACTTATTGATAGTTACAGAGTCATCAATGTTGCGGAGTTTGTTAAACATGTAACGCAACAAACGCGCCTCGTACGTGACTGTTTGCTTGGCTTTTGTATTTGCGTCTTCCTCTTGGAATGGGTTTTCGATGACGGTACTCACTCGCCGACCGTAAGTCTCACAACCTTCCAAAAATTGCAGACAGTCCCTTATAGTGTTGTCTTTAACGACAATCAGGTGTTTTGATAGATTTTCCAGAAACGATAAGAAACATCTCTTAGTATAGAACCAAGTGTCAGTTCCGAGGCGCTTATTGAAAGGCTCTAGAGATTTAATTACTCTTGATATTCCAAACTCGTAGTTGCCCTTCGCGCAGTACAAAGTGCCGATGACTAAGTTCACGATACATAAATGGTAGAACTTTTTTTGCGGATCTTCGAATATTTGCTGTTCTTCCTCTTTCTCTATCTTGCGCATAATATCTTCCGCTTCCTCGTTTTGAGAAGTCATGATGTAGGAGACGCATAAGTTTGCTAAAACGACTGCGCTTATGTCTAAAATATTGTCATACTGTTTCTTGACAATAGGCTCGTAGAAACTAGCAGCTTCCTTATACTTGTTTTCTTGCATGAAGAGCACGTGCGCCACATTCAAGCGCCAGACATCAGACTCGTTACAAAATTCTACAGACTTTCGGAATATCTTTTCGACTTGTCCGTAATTTTCCATGTCCCAATAGATCTTCGCCTGTGCCATAACTACAGGAATATATCTCTCCAACGCTTCCTCATATTCCACGACAGCTTTTTTAACCTGGTCATTATCTCCTTGCGATCGACTCTCTTGGACTACTTTTGTAAGTTTTCTTAATTGTTCAGCATGCTTCGAAGCGATGTCCTCGTATTTCTGAAAAGCTTCTTCGGGTGATGTTTGGCTTGTAATAATAGCATCCAAGAAATCATACAAATATGGAGTCAAGTATTTGTATGTGAACTGGGCGTTTTCTGCTAAAACATCAGCCGCCAAATCGTAATATTCAAATTTACAGTAGAGAAGCAATAAATTTGCGAATGTTTCCGGTGGAAACGGGTCTTGTTGCAGGAGAAAATGGAGTTTCTCAAACCCATCAGTCGGTTTAATATCAATCGAGGTCAGGGCCACATTATGTAATGTTACGGCATCTAATTCATGCTCATGTCTGGGAGGCATATCATTGAGAGCTTCTCTTGCGGCTTCAATATTCTTCAATTGGTACTCGATCGCCGCCTTGAGATTAAAAACCTCAGTGAGTGCAGTTTCATGAAGTGTTAGCGTATTACCCACGGACTTCACTTCGGAAGTCTCTGCTTGCATACCTACTGCTAGTTCCGGGTGATCTCGAATACCTCTTTCAATGACAAGAGTTATATGTTTCAAAGCCTGTGGATATTCCTTGAGTTTAAAATAACACAGCGCTACATTATAATGCAAGTGCGCATTAAAACCCAGTACGCTTAGACTGCGTGAGAACTTCTGTAATGCCTCTTCATATTGATTTTCTTTGTATAATAAACATCCTAGGTTTATATCCTTGTCCACATCATCCTGAATGTAAGAATCAACCAGACTTTTTGCTGCGAGAGTATCTTCTTCTCCATATTTTATAGCTGACTGCAGTTTAATAACTGTCCTTTCTAGTTCTGGAGCCGTAATTTGCATGCTTATTTTATAGGCCTCGTCGAACATAGACGCTTCGTATAAAGCCTGAGCAAAATATAGTTTGTATTCTGGTACGTCAGGGTGCATGGCCGATAGTTGCTCATAGCAATTTGCTGCTTCAATAAAGGCCTGCGTCCTGTAGTAGCAGTACCCAAGTAAGGACAACGCTGCTCGATTGGGGTTAAAATTGATGGCATCGTTGAGTGCTTTTATGGCGTCCTCGTACCTTGTTTCCTTTATCTGCAAAGACATCAAAGACGTAAAATCAAGACGATATCTACTTAGCTTCGAGGTGACTTGCGCAATATTTGTTTACATGGTAATATCTAGTAAATAAATGTCTGGCACATGCTGCGAGTGAATGGTTCCTTTCAATGTGATATCTCCATGTTATTAACAATAACTGCACTTAGATAAGTGCAACATGTGTATGCCCTCTAGACTAGAAAATAGGTTGAGTGTTCGTCATCCTTTTGAATGTATATTCTATAAATATATAAAGAAAACTGCTGATATTCTTTCAGTCGGGTGCATGCTTGACTGAACTTGTTACTTATCTGATGAATTGATGAATAATGTATCTGCAATTTGTTATGTTTTCAAGAATATCGTGACGTTATTCGATTATCTATATCCCTACACAAAACCTTCGAAAGAGGTACTTCGAAACTATCTCTATTAAAATCAAGCTCAAGTACACTATGATTATCACCATAGATATTTTTCTATTGTTTTTATTCCATCACTCAAAAACAACCTGATAATCGAAAAATCGGTAACTACATTCTGTATCCTATTTTCGAAACTAAACTATTACACAACGACTTGTGTTATCTATTGTGTGATACAACTAAACCTTACAACTTAAATTACATTAAGCCGATAGGTACCTAAATAAAATCCCTAAAACCAATATCTTTGTGTCGTTAATCTTATCTTTGCTCCGTTACGGCCCGCACGGCACACGGCGCAGTTGGATATTTACCCTACCGCGGAATGAAAACGGCCCGATAGGGCATCGTTTATCATGTAACGAACCGTCAGCTGCCGAGATATCGCCATTTCCGTGTGCCCGTTTCAATTTTATAGACCAGGTATTTATCTATGTTATAAATAAAAATTGTCAGTACCTATTTTGATACGGAGAATTCTTTTCCGGGATGACGAATAAAAGAAATCACATTTTTTGAACGACGGTAAGACGATAAGTTTCTCGAGTCGACATGCATAATTTATTTTTATTTTTGGATGACCACGAGTTAAGTTAGTCCCATAAAAATTTGGGCAAAAAACCTTCTCTAAGGGTAAAAAATAGGTGGTCACTCACTGAGCTTTAGACTTCAATCCAATATAAATCTTTGCTATAATACCTAGTACCTAGCCTCTATAGATATTTGTTTTAACAAAGGAGTTAACCCGCTGATAAAAGTAGAAAATAAAAATCAAGTGTGTAAATGTGTATGTGTCTGTCTATGGCATCGTAGCTCCCAAACGGATGATCCGATTTTAATTTTTGTTGGAAAGTTATATCAGCCGAGAGTGTTCTTAGCTATGTTTGGTGGAAATCGGTACAGGTCTTCAAGGTCATCGGATCGTTTGTTAGGTGTGATAGGAATGTTACACATTCAGTAAACCCATCGAATTGGGGCTTGTCGGGGTTTTTTTTTATTTTTTTATTAATGTTGGTTATATGTTTATTTTGGAGTTGGTGTCAGCTGGTTATTTTATGGTTAGTTCCAAGTTAACAAGTTCAAGTTCCAGGAGAGCTATAAAAGTAAAATTGCGCCTATGCATATGCTTGACTTGCTTGAACAAGTGACACTTATATGAAGCCATAATAAAATTATCTCTATAATCAAAATGTAAGCAAATCTAATACGTAGAAGATGGTAGAATGCAACTGATTGTTTTAGTAAGTACTTGTCTGAATACTATACCTCTCAATTTCAGGTGTTTGTTAGGATTACTCACCATGGTGTAAATAGTTTTGGTGTATTGTCCATCTTTTATTTGCAAATAATCCATTGCTTTATTCAGTAATTTGCGAAACGTAAATCAACGCAACTTTCAGTTAAAGTAAAGTACTTTGTTTGCTTTATTCTCGTTGCCATAGTTACCAAATTTTTGGAAAAAAAGAAAACTGTCAAGTATAATGAAGAGAAATTATGATATTAAACGCGTAATTCAGAATAGGTACATACTTATTAACTATTACACTACAACATTTCGTCCTTAATGTGGTTATCACGTTATTTGACCAAGTTTTTCAAAAATGTATATCCAGGTGTTCTGTTCTAATAATGTTTTTGTTTATTACAGTGAAAATTACCCTGGAACATGGAAGTGTTCTGTTCATGAATCCACCTACTAACGAAATTTGGTACCACTCGTTACCTACAAGAAAAAAGTTACTAGGCGTTAGAATTAACCTGACTTTCAGAAAAATGATAATAAAATAAATGCTGCTGTCAAAACTCGTGTAACTACTGTTTTTGTTAAAAATAAAACTTGTTTATCACCACAACAGCATCTTTTTTTCAATGAATATGTATTTCACTGCTGAAACGTTATTGATAATAAAAACAACCCATATTGTTGTAACGTTCCTCTTGGCTGAATGATATATTTCCATAGACAGAACATGATTTGACGTCAATAAAAAAAAATTGAAATGTCAATCTTTGTTTTGAGCGAGCGAATGACCTACGTATCATTATTTTTTAGGAAAAAAATCGTATTTTTAATGATTCAACTAACAAATTGAAGTCGGATTACTTGCATATCGAAAAGGTAAGTTATTTAATGTAATACACATTACATATTTATTAAGTTTGCCGTGAATTAGAGGCTCTACCAGTTTATTTTTTCGTTTCAACAATTCTATTGATTCATTTAGTTATCAGCGATAGTCTCAAGTACACATACATGATAAGAGAAGCCTATATAACGGAGGAATCCGTTGAACGGCCCCCGTTAACGACAAATAGTGCGATGAATGCTTTTGCCTTCGCTGAAATTTATACTCGCGAGCTGAATTTGTCACTGAAATGGGCTGAAATTGGTCGCAGCCACAGTTTTGGGAGGGTCTATGAGTGTAGAGTGTTAAAATTTGTTTAGTTATATAATTTGGATTTTTTTTCAAAATGTGGTTCGGTCCAAATCTACAGAGATCATACAAGTACATGATTGCGTCGAAGATGCCGTCGATCAGGCTGGAGGCGAGCGACCTGAAGTGCAAGAATGGCTGTGACTACTTTGGCAACCCGCAGTGGCAGGGCTACTGCTCACAGTGCCACCGGGACCAGATGGCCAAGCAGCGGAGAGCTGGTAAGTTAGGTTTCGCTTATTTATCTCCATCCCTTAACTTTATCTATTTGTTTGTACGTAAACTATGCCATACTTACAATTAATGAATAATTTTATGAGTGTCATGTATCGCCATCATAATATTATGCTGTTATTTACACCATCATATCATCATATAGCATCTAGCCATATAGCATCAAAGTGCAGTCTTGGAAATCTATCTTAGAATTTTTTTAAGTAGTGAGGTTAAGGTTGCATATAGCTAGTGTCCGACCGAAGCTTCGGCTTCGGCTTCGGCCACCTTCGGCCAAAAAATCCACCTTCGGCCAAACCTTCGGCTTCGGCCAAAATTTGGCCGAAGCTTTGGCCGAAGCCGAAGGTTTGCAAATTGTGATTTGAAATTGAACGAACTATGTCAGAGCGAGACGGATAGTGCGCAGCGCTTAGCAGAACAGCGTTTCGCCGACCCGATCGCATTGCTTGCAGTTAATCTTATAAATAACTGACAAAACATGACATAACAACATAGTCACACTTGATTTCGAAGCGAAAACTGCAGAAAATTTACTGCTGTTTTTTTTACTATTAGCAAATTCTCTCATTTCTTTGGGTCAACACACCTTCGGCTTCGGCTTCGGCTTCGGCCAAAGGTTTTCATGAAAGCCGAATAATCGGCTTCGGCTTCGGCTTCGGCCAAAATTGTACCTTCGGTCGGACACTACATATAGCTTTTCCATAGTAATACTCCACAATTTGGCCAAGTTAAATACCGAGCATATTATGCCACTGTAATTAAGTTTACATTCGCTTGTAGTCTATTATATCAATGTATCAGAAGCAGGTCAATAACAAGAAAAGGAACTTGCAAAATGCTGTGTTTTTATTTTATTTTTTTATTTTATTGTAACGGGAAACATACAGCATAAGTGATACATTTATACAGTTCAAAAAGTTAAAACAGAAGCCAAAACAGTTTCCACCAATAGATTTAAACATAACATTTTTTTTTTTTTTTTGTTCTTTGTTATGATGCAAGTGATGTTAGAAGTGTGTTTAAAATTGTCTTCCTTCAAGGCGAGTTAGTAGCTTGCAAATTATATATTTGTTCCACAAGTGAGATGATGAAGGAATCTGGAAGTATAATGTATACTTTAATGTTCTTTAAACCATAGTTTAAAACTGAAATTGGTTGCCTCAGCAATTACCAAGTCTCAATAAAAAAAAAATGTCTGTTGGTATAGATAGAACACATAATGTAAAATTAATGTCACACTTGAATTCTTAACCCATTAATGGTCAAAATGAAACTAGCAGAGATTCATCAAAAATTTGTTGATTTTATAATTAAAGAGGATAAAAGGAATTAGGAAATGAGAAAAAAAAATTTTTTTTTTTTAGGCATTTTTGCGAGTTTTCTCACCTTTTCGGTAGAGTTTGGAGCGACGTTATTGTCGACAAGGTGGAGATTTATTTATTATTATAAAACTGTACCCAATCATATTACATTTAGCGTCAACAATTTAAATTTTTCCCTTAATTTTAAGTGTTCCCAAATTGGCACAGTGACCAAGAATGGGTTAAATGTGGTAGGCAGACAATTTGAAATATTAAACGGATAGAACTGTAATTATTCTATGTTTAGTACCCAATTTTAGCAGAATTTTAGGTTTAAAAAAAAACAATAGAAGCTTGAAAAGTAACAGATAAACAGACAGACAGACAGACAGTTACTATACTTTATCGGTTTAGGTAGTTAAAACAATATAAACAATCTTGACGTGTCTTTTTATTTAAACATACACTTTATAAATCGAAATCTTTACATTTTACAATTTAGGTATGAAAAAATCATTTACTTTCTTAATTGAATTGTTTAGTGCAATGATTTTCATTTTTAGACTGTGTATTTCAACAAAAAGACATGTCAAGATTGTTTATATTGTTTTAACTACCTAAACCGATAAGGTATATTACATTTATAATGTTAATAAATATAGTGATAATAATACTTCTTTAGAAACAGAGAAGTATGTCCGAATAGAAGCGAATGGCGCTCTGTTGTCTCTGCCTACCCCGCAGGGAATAAGGCGTGACGGTTAAGTATGTATGTAATACTTCTTTAGAGATTGCTGTGCCTTAAGCAACCAACTCCCATCCTGGTCCTATTTGGTACCAGAACCAATATCAGACACTACAAAGCATAAATGATTCATTTTGACAAAATGTTGTACAGTTCCTTTTTTTTTAAATTTTGATGATTTTCGACTCTGAGTCATGAGAAAATTGATATATATGGTAGTCATAGAGTGGAATCATAAAAATTTTATGATGAATTGGGGATTTTTTTTATCAACTTGCAAGGAAAGCGCCTGTGATTATTTACCAATTATTATTTAAATTGAGGGAAAAGATGGATAACATCTACTATAACTATTATCATGGCTGTTAGGATGTGTCAGATATTTTTGCATGCTCTACTGTAGCAGATATTAATTTTGTGAATACTGACGAAGATTTTCAATTCAAACTACCATTAACCTTGGTTAAAAAATTGTGTAATTCTACAAAATGATAAGGTTAACTGTTCCTGTTTGAAGATAAAATGAACTTCACCTTCATGTAGTATCTTAACTAACATTTGATAATAGTTTTTGACATAACATATGTGATAATTGGAGACGACTGCACCCTAAAAAATGTAACCGGTATGTTGTAATATAGCTGACGTTAAACTTTGTTTTTGCAATGATTGTGTTATCATTATCAATTGCATTCAGCTGCAGCTAATTTATTGAAAATTGATAACAGGGCGGGAGTAGTGTGACTAATTATGGTTTTACATGTTTTAACAAGTTTTCCGACACGTGTATCATGGCTGTGAAGTCCCAATGTATTTGGGATACAGTCATAGTTTGCCTGGTGATTAGTTATTCAACTTAAAAAACATGTAGTTAATTTTTTAAATGCAACTTAAAAGTGTAGTGGTTTCAGTTTTCACAAAAATACAAAATCACACTTCAGGATTAAATTACTCTAATATACATCACGCCTGTATTCCCAAATGGTGCAGGCAGAGCACACGAAACGATGCATAGACAAAACCACAAATTATTTCACGTTTCGTGGTCACTTCTAGCATATTATTTTAGGTTTTGAGTTGGCAGGAATAATAGTGGCAGCTAGCCTAAAATATACCTTAACCTAATTCCTTAGTCGCCTCTTACGACATCCACGGAAGAAATGGAGAGGTGTTATTCTAAATCCGATACCATACAAATAAATACCCGAAATATAGTACAATACTAAGTATCATAGTATCCAACCCTATACTGTCTACCCCTTGTATTTACGGGCAGCTGCTAAGCAAAGTAACCCTATTAATTAAACATTGTATGAGCGAGGGGTGATTTCTCTCTGCCGCTGACTGTTGGGTTCGAAGCAACCGTCTCACGTCTCCCTCACTCTTATGGCAGAGAAAGAGAAGGCATCAGCGACACTGCCCCGCCCCGAGCACAAGAAGCCGGAGCGCGGGCGGCTCGCGCCCCACTCCTCGTTCTCCAAGTTCGAGGAGAAGCGGCTGCGGCAGAGCGAGACCCTGAAGAAGGCCAACCTGCTCAAGTTCAACGTGTTCGGCAAGAAGAGCAGCGCAGGTCAGTTCAATATGAGGTCATTGGACAAGGGAATACATAACTTAGATCCTAGTCAAATAAACAGATTACGCACTGCGCGTTTATCCGGCGCGTAGCTCCAGATGATTGGTCACGGATTGGCCCGAAACATGGCGAACTAATCACGATATAAAAAACCTGAGTAGATCTGTCTATTTCACTATGAGTGTGTGTCACGATAATCTTAGATTAGGTCATCTAACGTTTGATCAAGACTAGCAAACTTACATACATACATACATATTCTCACGCCTGTTTTCCCATGAGGGGTAGGCAGAGCACATGAATTCAAAAAATCCAGTGCCACATGTGAATACCGTTCATTGACAGATGGACACAGTTAAATAAGTAATTTTAAGTTGAATCCAACGATACATAATTTACACAGGGCGGCCGGAAATTTACCGTAAACAATATAACCAGTGGTCGGTTATACGCGTCTAAAAGCACCTGTAAAATATTTCCTGAAAATTTTCATTTCATTTTGTGAGAGACAAATGTTTCGTCGCTTGTCAGTTCATTGCGCCCTGTGTTTCGCAAGACGCGTATGAACCTGCAATCGTTTGACATTGTGCTGCTACGCGGTTGGCTAAAGGCCAGAGTACAAAAGACTAGGCAATATTTTTAGATTTTAGTATTTTTTTTTACATGAAAATTCCGGGGAAAAATCTTCACTGGCGTTTTCAGACACGTTTTCCCGACCCCTTATTAAAGTATATACTTTTTAGAATCTTAGAATACGGTCAATTTCCGGCCACACTGTATAGCAGAGGATCCCAAAACTAATGTTTTGTCTACTACCCACTTTGAGAATACATTAGTTTTTAGCGTCCCCATTTTTACACTTACTGAGAAACCACTATTACACTCAGCGCTCCCATTTTCTTTTCTGTGTCTCTTACCGCCCTCCTTTAGGCCTACAGCGCCCACAAGGGAGCGTTATCGCCCACTTTGGGAATCTGTATAAATGTTGTATAATGATAAAATCTTTAAAACAAAAATTAAAAATGCACACATTCTCTATTCACAATGCTTCATTACTCCAGATGACCACGACGCCGCGGAAAAGCGTCCAGAGTTCAAAATCCCTCCATCAGTGTTCGAGAACATGAAGCGGGACTTCCGGGTCCGTTTCCCCACCCTGGAGGTGCAGGTGGACCGGGACGCGCGCGGCTTCGTCCACACCTTCATCATGGACGTCATGAAGTGCGCCAGCACGATGACCGTGGACGAGCTCTCGGAGAGGGTGCAGCGGCAGTACCAGGTGAGAGATGGAAATGAAAGGATGTCTCTAATTCGATGCCTTTAAAGGGATGTCTCTAAAAGGATGCCCCTAAAGCGATGCTTTTAAAGGGATGCCTCTAAAAGAATGCTCCTAAAGGGATCCCTCTAAAGGGATGTCTCTAAAAAGATGCCCCTAAAGGGATGCCTTTAAAGGGATGTCTCTAAAAGGATGCCCCTAAAGGGACGCCCTTAAAGGGATGCCCCGAAAAGGAAGTCCCTAATAAAATGATGGCCCTAATGAGATTCCCCTAAATGGATGTCTCTACTGGACGTTATAAAGTGCGCCAGCACGATGACCGTGGACGAGCTCTCGGAGAGGGTGCAGCGGCAGTACCAGGTGACACGCCGCCTGGCTCGCTTGGGGTTGATTGTGGCGCGGGTGTGTGTATTCTAAACCCGACACCTTAAGCAGGCCGCACACCAGGCATACAATTGTCTCTTCACAACTGTAGCGTCACATTTTAAATGCGACACATTTAACACCCGCATACATTCCTACGTGAGCACGCACACCGAGGATACATTTGTAGCGGACACATTTTGTGGCAAGACGTCATCCGCACTACAATAATTGTTCGATACGTGTAGCATGTGGCGCTGGTGTGCGGCCCGCTTTAGTGTACACCACGTGTGTAGCTACAAAAGTAGTTGAAGCGCGCGACAGCCACTTGTTTAGCACAGACAGCCGTTTAGTGGCCGGTGCGGGCCGCGAGAAGTGAGCCGCGACGATTGTAGTGTGTAGCGGCCGCCGGCGTCAAACATGTGCGGCGAATCCATAAAAAAACCGGCCAAGTGCGAGTCGGACTCACGCATTGAGGGTTCCGTACAAACCGATTACAACGCCATCTAGTGACAGATTTTCGAACTAATGATAAATTTTAATTTTATTTATTAAAAAAATAACTACTTGGTAGATTTTGTTCAAACCAATTTTCGTTGATAGTTTTTATGGTAATGTACATCATATATTTTTTTAGATTTATCACTCTTTTATTTTAGAAGTTAGAGGGGGGGGGGCACAACTTTTTCAACTTTGGAAGCGTCTGTTGCGCAAACTATTCACTTAAGAAAAGTATGATGTTAGAAACCTCAATATCATTTTTGAAGAGCTATCCATAAATACCCCACACGTATGGGTTTGAGGAAAAATTTTTTTTTGAGTTTCAGTTCCATGTATGGGGAACCCTAAAAAATTATTGCTTTTTTTTAAATTTTGTGTCACAATCTTAATGCGGTTCACAGAACACATCTACTCACCAAGTTTCATTAGCATAGTTCTCATAGTTTCGGAAAAAAGTGGCTGTGACATACGGACGGACGGACAGACGGACAGACAGACAGACAGACAGACAGACAGACAGACATGACGAATCTATATGGGTTCCGTTTTTTTGCCATTTGGCTACGGAACCCTAAAAATGTAAGAATAATACAGGAAATATGTGGGCGGCGGCGTTTTGTGGCCCGTGGCCCGTGTGCGGGGATCCTTAAGGTTTAAGCCTAGATTAAATAATAATAAAGCAAAAAGCTGTTAAGCCCACGGCGGCGTTGATTTGAGTGAGTAATAACTAATAAAATAACACAATGATTACTTTTATTTGTTCATCGCTCTTCGTGCATAAAACACGTTGATGTCTTTCTTGGCAGATAGCGTTGTTTGAGTAGAGATTTGTTCATGCAGTTAATGTTGAAATCACACCTCTTTGTTCTTTAGTTGTTTGTTTACGCCTATGGTCGTTATGCATCTGAGTTTATCACAAATGTTTTGCGACGGTTTTAAGATAAATATTGAAGAGTTTTAAAAAACCCAGCCGGCTTAGCACAGCATGGCGCGAGTAGAGATGCGCGCGAAATAGATTATACTAGTCGCTGTTTAACTTGACAAGTCAAAAAGTGATTGATAGTCTGTCTGTGTGCTAAGCCTGCTGAAGCCAGTTTTATTAAAGTGACCTATTGCGGTGAATGGGCTACACCCCTTTCTACCCGAGTTGATATGATCGTGAGGTTTAAATTTGAAACCATAATGTACCACCAATAAGGCTCAATATTGCTGATACCTGGCCGAAATTATCGTATTATTACGTCTGCTTAAGGGTGTTGCCATATTAATCAATTTTTCATCAAACGATAGCATCAATCTATATCGATTAACATCGAACAATCTGTGTACAAGGTTTGGCTTGCTACCATCGATAGAAACCATCCATCGACGATGTATCGATTGGCCTGGTTATATCAATTTGTTTGGTTGTCACTTACGTTAATTCAATAAATAATTGTTCGCATTTACGATCCTATCGAACCTGTGTGGTGTCGGTTTACGATCCCTGGCCATTCAGTTGGAGGATGCATGTAACGATGTGTGTTTGTTTTGTAGCGTTTCATGAAGCACATGGAATCGTCGCCGCACTTCGCTAACGTGGACTCGGAGACTAAGGAGGTGCTAATGGACTTCGTTGAGAAGCACGCCATGACATATCTGCACGAGTAAGTATTAGGCTTCTATACCTTATCGGTTTAGGTAGTTAAAACAATATAAACAATCTTAACATGTCTTTTTGTCGAAATACACAGTCTAAAAATGAAAATCGTTACACTATACAATTCAATTATGTAAGTAAGTAATTTTTTCATACCTAAATTGTAAAATGTAAAGATTTCGATTTATAAAGTGTATGTTTAAATAAAAAGACACGTCAAGATTGTTTACATTGTTTTAATTACCTATTCAAACAAGGTATAAGGTAGAATATTTTAGGCTAGCTAGACGATTAAAAAAAAATATTAGAAATGATTATTTGCTTTGTAGGTACATGGTAGAAAAATTATGTACAGTAGCGCTAATGTCTAACGGACCAAAAATCTAAATAGTGTTTAATTTGACATTTCAGTATCAGTTCGTTTTGAAATGTATCAATTTCGAAAAGATTATTGATTCCAAATGTCAAACTAAACACGATTTAGATTTTTGGTGCGTTAGGCAATAGCTCTGCAGAAGTGGTTTTGTGCCGTGCAATGTCTAGCCAGATATATTAGCATGCATTTTTTTTACCCGTGTGGTGCCGGGTTAGAATAGCACCTCCCCCTTTCATCCCGTGGGTGTCGCAAGAGTCGACTCTGGGAAAGGGTTAGTGCATTGTTTCCCAACCTGTGGTCCGCGGACCCCTGGGGGTCCGCGAGCATATGTTTGGGGGTCCGCGGTCCCATACGCATCTATCTTACTTAGAGCATTAGCAAAAATAAATAAATTAACTACGCCAAATATCTCTTAATTATTACGCTTACTGAGCAACGCAAGCGCGCCGGGTGCCAACCTTCTCATTAATGTTTTTTCGCTTATTTTAAACAAATAAATGTTTTTCTACGAAAAAGTTTGTTTTTTCACTCGGGGGTCCTTGGCATTATGCTTGCTTTCCTTGGGGTCCGCGGCTGAAAAAGGTTAGGAACCGCTGGGTTAGTGTATTGTGGGCGATGGGCTAGCAACCTGTCACCGCAATATCACGTTTAACCATTTGAATATCCTGAAGTTGCTGGACGTGGCACTGAATTTTTGAATTCGTGTGCTCTGCCTACCCCTCTTGGGAATACAGGCGTGAGAATATGTATGTATTTTTTTTATGGTAAAAACGGTGTTGCTTGTACTCAGGCTGCCATCCGTAGTGTTCTCCCCCCTGGGCACGGAGGACGAGCGGCTGGACCGCGCGCTGTCGGAGCGCATCCAGCAGCTGGGCTGGGTGGGCGAGCGCCGGCTGGAGTGCCGCCTCGCGCCGCCAAGCCGCTGCCGCCCGCTGCTCTACAAGGCTATCAACGGTACGTGCGCTTTTTTATGGCTGCGTCTAGCTCCTGGCTGCGTTTCAAGCTGTGGCCGGTCGGAGACACTGAACAAGCGGCTGTCGCGCGCTTCAACTACTTCTGTAACTGCGTCTAGCTTCTCGTGGCGGCGTTTGTGGCTGTAGCCCGTGGCAAGTGCGGCGACACTAAACAAGTGGCTGTCGCGCGCTTCAACTACTTTTGTAGCTGCGTCCAGCTTCTCAGGACTGTGACTGTGGCCGGTACCCCGTGCGGAGACACTAAACAAGCGGCTGTCGCGCGCTTCAACTACTTCTGTAGCTGCGTCCAGCTTCTCATGGCTGTGGCTGTGGCCGGTGGCTCGTGTGTGGCGACACTAAATGCCCTTCTGGCCAGGCTGCTATCCGTGGTGTTCTCCCCCCTGGGCTGGGTGGGCGAGCGCCGGCTGGAGTGCCGCCTCGCGCCGCCAAACCGCTGCCGCCCGCTGCTTTACAAGGCTATCAACGGTACATGCGTTTTTTTTGTGGCTGCGACTAGCTCCTGGCTGCGTTTCGGGCTGTGGCCGGTCGGAGACACTAAACAAGTGGCTGTCGCGCGCTTCAAGTACTTTTGTAGCTGCGTCTAGTTTCTCGTGGCGGCCTTTGTGGCTGTGGCCGGTGGCCCGTGCGGCGACACTAAACAAGTGGCTGTCGCGCGCTGCATCTACTTCTGTAGCTGCGTCTAGTCCCTCGAGGCGACGCTTGTGGCTGTGGCCGGTGGCCCGTGCGGCGACACTAAACAAGTGGCTGTCGCGCGCCTCATCTACTTCTGTAGCTGCGTCTAGCTTCTCGAGGCTGCGTTTGTGGTTGTGATCGGTGGCTCGTGTGCGGCGATACTAAATGCCTCCTACCCAGTTAACTATCCGTGGTGTTCTCTCCCCTGGGCACGGAGCAGATTTGTTCTTTATGGTAAAAGTAAGGTTTCTAAGGAGGTTTGGCATTGTCGGAATTTTCTGTGTATCAATTGTCTAATTTGACCAGATTATTATTTGATAAAAAAAACGTAGGTATTTAAGAGGAAATGGAGCGGTCACATTTTGTATGGAAACGTAGTCCCCTGATTCCTCGCTGGATATTACCCGTAGAACAATGATTTTTTACATCAACAATCTAATGATATATTAGCATGTTCCTATGTTTTCCTTTTTTTCTTTATTGAATTATTAAAGGAGATATTAACCTTCAAAAACATGAAAAATTGGCAAGTTTTTTCCGTTGTGTTCAAACCTCTAGAAACCAATTTTAACACAATTATATCAAAATATAAGAACATAGAAACACAGTTATGACATTTCTTAATCATTTAATGAAAAAACATATTTAATCGGTTAAGTTTTAGAGAAGAAATCAGGGGACTACGAAACGTTGTTTTTGAATAATTTTCATAGGTATTTTCGGTCCGAGCTGTAGTTGTTCTTATCGCACTCGACGTCGTCTGGGCAGGTCACGGCGCGACAGCAATAGATTTAGCAAATACCTATTTTTCAATTCCTTCGACCGGCATATTTCCTCTTAATTTTTTCCGTAATGTGACAAACGGACTAATGAAAATTTTATATTTTATTTTAAACCTGTCATCATCGCTATTATAGCGCGTGGCGGCCACCAGCGTCAACCATGTCCATATAAAATGTATGAAAACTACAGGAAATATGGCGGTGATCCATATGTGGGAGCCCTTACTTAAACTGTTGCCAAGTTATATTCCGGGGTCTAATCGCAGAGCTGCTGGGCATGGACAGCGCGGCGTCGCCGGGCGGCAAGCTGGCGCGCGTGCGGCGCTGCTGCCGGCACGTGCTGGCGCTGTGCGGCGCCCCGGCCTCCGCCGACGACCTGCTGCCCGCGCTCATATTCACCGTGAGTGATCGGTGATCGGTGACCGGTGGTTGGTTACCATACCGAGTGATTTCGTAGTGATTTGTTTTAAATGATTGTTTTTAAACTTTCGTGATTTTCGCTAATATTTATATGTAGGTACGCGGACTCTATCACGAGTAGACAAAGTTCATAGTGATTGGTTTTTCTGTGGTATATCTTAGCCGAAAGGCTAGGAACCTGTCACTATTATACCTCTTTCCACGAAAAGTGGCCACGGAATGTGAAATGTGCATCGTTTGTTTATGTAATATGTGTGCTCTACCTACTCCATTTGGAAATACAGGCGTGATGATGTATGAGTATGAAGTTAAAAGGTTATGGGCTGTGCAGGTGCTAAAGGCGAACCCGCCGCGGCTGGTGAGCAACATCAACTTCGTGACGCGCTTCTGCAACGCACAGCGGCTCATGACCGGCGAGGGCGGCTACTACTTCACCAACTTGGTAAGCATAATGATTATTGTAATTGAACCAATCAACTTTTTTGTGATGTTATTCGGTTTAAAGGCCGGTCGCGGACCACAGCGAAATTCGAGCGTTGACCCGCTGCTATCTATCTCTGTCGCACGCGTGCAGTTATATTGCTCTCACGCTCGCACAGTGCTGGCGCAAACCTTTAGTCAATCTGTGTTACCATTATCAGTGACGTCTCACGGCACCAAAACATAGTCTTTCACTATCGACCTCATCTCAAAGCTCTAACTCGCTCAACGAGCAATGGAGAGCGCTATGCTCGGGGTGTCTACGCGATCCGATCAGAAATGAGGAGAGCCGTAGTCGAACTAAAGTCCCCGATGTAGCCCACCTTATTAGCAAGTCGAAGTGGCAATGGGCGGGCCACATTGCACGAAGAGATTTCTAAATGACTCGATTTTTTGGGAAATTAGCCCACTGACTTTTCTTCTTGTGTAGTAACTTTACGTTTGTCGGCAGTGTTGCGCCGTGTCGTTCATCGAGAACCTGACAGCCGAGTCACTCAACATGGACAAGAAAGAGTTCGACTGCTACATGGCCATGCCGGCGTCCATTGGAGGGAGCTCCTGGGTGAGGAGTTGAGAACTAAATGTACCCTCGAATTGATTCCCAATCCATCGCAGTACTTATTTATAGTTAGTGTCAGGACGGATCTATATCTGGATCCATAACATTGCATTGATCAGTAGGGATATAAGCTTATACCCATGAGTTCGAGAAAATTTTGTGGAAATTTATTCCAAAAAAATATATGAACCACAGAACCTCACAACTACATTATACTTATTTACTATACAAATACAAGATAGACTAACTAAAGTGTCGTTGAACCGAAGAAGTGCATGCTTAAGAGTGGCTGAGGTCACGTCGTGTCGTCGTATTATCTATTAATTGCTGCACTAAACAATAACAAACACGAGTTTGCCTAAGCAGTTCATAATATGACATTGGAACGCGTCTCTTAGCCATACTATAATACATTTTAGGGACTTTAACAGGAACATTAGCCCTAACGATCAATTGCAATAATCATTTTCCCTAATTCAAAAATAGTTAAAAATCAAATAGATTGGGTTAGGTTTGTTTTATGACCATAGTGGAGCGTCTAAACCAGGGGTTCTTAACCTTTTTGCCTGGCGACCCAAAATCCAAAAATATTAGAAGCCCGCGACCCAATCAAACATTAAAAACAAATGAAATACATTGATTGCTGTTTGTTTTTAAAAAATCCCGCGGGTCCTGCGACCCATCTCGATATGGCCCGCGACCCAAATGTGGGTCGCGACCCGAGGTTAAGAAACGATGGTCTAAACAATCGTTCCTGAAATAAAATGTTTAGGAAAACTAAAGACATGCCGGCTTAGCACAGCAAGACGCGAGTAGAGATACGCGCGAGATAGACTACCTGCCACTGTCTAACTAGAGACATCAGAAAATGACTGGTAGACAATTCCGCGCGCGAGACGACTAGAGCTTGCTGCCGTGCTAAGCATAAGTATATGAGTGTTAGGACAAATAATCATCATGACATAAAACTTTAGGGATCCATAGATCTTTTCATGCTAAATCAAGGCTTCTACAGGCGGCGGCGCTGTCCCTATGCGCGGAGATGCGCGAGGCGGACGAACAGGCGGCGCTGGCGACCAAGCTACTGTCGCAGGCGCACGAGATCGAACAGGAGGCGAAGGCACTCGCCGCCAACGCCATCTCCTTCGAGGTACGCTTCGCATGGGAAGAGGCAGTGGCGTAGCTAGGGGGGGGGGCGGCGGGGTCGGTCTTTAGTAGTCAATGGAAAATTATTAAAGGTAAAAAAAACATTTTTCATTTTGACCGTTTCTATCTAATTCTAGGGGGGGGGGGGAGTGCCACAATATCCACCGCGGGTGTCACCCATGCTAGCTACGCCACTGGGAACAGGAGACCCATTTCTGGCACCTGCCAAAAATAACATGCATACTATCACGCCTCTTTCCCACAGGAGTAGGCAGACACCTTTGTTCCACTTGCTACGATCCTGAGATCCTGACGTACCTCTTTTGCTTTATCCACTTTCATTAGCATGCTCGTCGGTTTCGGGTACTCTTTGACCTGTTGACGTCCCCGATTTGGTCACGGATCGTCCGTCTAGGTCTTCCCCTCTCTACACATCTATTCACGCTTCCCGTATAAATCTTTTTAGTAGATCTTCTTTCATCTATCCTCTCTATATGACCAGACCAGCTAAGGCTAAACACTAGATTTTCTCGAATTGACACACTTAATTACCATGACACCCAAAAATTGATCCAGCTCGCTTTTATTTCGATGACCCGTCTGAACAAGACGACTGGGACCTGGGACCTGGTATCTGATTGGTCATCGAAATTGACGCGAGCTGTACACGAACACTGACACAGGGAATTCGAGGCAATTGGTGGGAGGTCGCTGACGATAGCAGGTACAATCCATAATTGTGAGGAGCTAGTAGAGGAAAATGGGTTTAAAGCTGCGCGGGTTAATAAATGTTGTTTTACTTGCAGCAAGAGATAGCGAAGAAAGTGCAAGACGTGCTGGAGAAGACACCCCTCGTGGTTAATCCGCGGCGGACCCTCCCCAAGATAGGCAACTTCAAGCCGCTCAGCTCGCAGCCTCTCATCGAGCTTGCGGCAGACCCTCCGCCTGTCCAAGCCACGCCGGAGCCCCCCGAAGAACCGAAACCAACGGACACTCAAGACAACCCTGACAACCTCATAAACCCCGAGCCGGAGCTTCTTGACACCCCAAACATAAGCCCCCTTGTGCAAACTGAACTTTCTACCATCGTTGAATCAGAGCGCGAAGAGAAACTAAACATCCTCGGCTTTGAGGAACTCGATCAGTCCCCTCCCAAGTCACCCCATCATGATCAAGCATGGGACATGAAGCAAACTTCTTCACTGGAACTACTTACACCGTCCCCATTAGGCTTCACACCCTTCGACTCCCGGTCGATAGACGAGCTGATGACTCCTGACGAATTTGGATCCGAGCATTTAGCACCTGGCTTGAGTAACATAAATTACGATATAGATCTATCAGATTTTAGCGGAGACAACAGCATAGCTGACGACGCGCCCAAGCAGGATAAGGACCCTTTCAGCCCTGAGGGACTGAAGAAGGGTACGTTTGATCCATTTGCACCGCAACCCGCCAGGGATCCCTTTAGCCCAGACTTGTTTGATCAGTTCAATCTCTTAGACGTTAAGAATCGGCCTTCAGATCCATTTGAACCAGTTCTGAAACAGAAAGATCCCTTCAGCCCGATTGCTAGTGGGTCTCCAAAACCAATAGACCCTTTCAGTCCTCAACAAAAAGCCCCTTTTGTGCTAGACAGTAATGTGGATCCTTTCAGTCCTGAACAAGAAGCAGGAAAAACTTCGGTACTTTTTGATCCTTTTAGCCCCCAGCAAATGGTCCCTGCAGTAATTAGCAATAAGGACCCCTTTAGTCCTGACCAAAAAGCATCTTCCATTTTAGACGACCATGACTCACCGACAGCCGAGTGTCTGCTGCCCACACCTATGTTACCGCAAAGTAGTGGAAAACAGGCTTAGGGGAAATCTTTGTTAAGATCATGTTAGGTTTTTTTAGTACAAATTTCGTTTGGTGCTTGACAAGGGTCCTGTTATAATTTAATTGTTAATAATTTTATTGCTTTATTTTAGCATCCAAACTGTGATATATAAATTGACTATACTATTAATACTTTATTTATTTTTTAAATTTAATAAATTCTAGTTAAATCAATTTAGTATTCTGTGTTAAATGGAATTATTATAGATTGTGTTTGGCTCTTATATTGGATTTGTTTTATCAATTATTATTTGGTATTTTTTATAGTATTTATATTAAAAAACATTTCCCTACAAATCAGCCACAATGGTACTAAAACTACAATATATAATTTGATGATTTGGTTGTCTAGTTTTAGGAGTTGGCAAGTATTATATTAAGGATTCATAATTAAATTATTCTAAGTACAACAATGGAGTTTTTGTTAATAAAAACCACTTTTTATATTACAAAAGGTTTATTTAAACTAGAATCTTTCGTATTTTTCACCAGGATTATCCTAAGAGACAGGGCAACTTTAAATAATATGTAGTAAGTAGCACTACCAGCATTGGTATTGAGGTAGGGCATACATACCATATACATTCGAGTGGATAAACTTATGGAAGAAGAGTAATAAAATACTGAAATAACTAGGCAATTACATATCTATGATTAAGTAACATGGTCTTTGTATAAATAAAACCTATTAAATCTAAAACAATTGATCAGAAACACCAAACAATGCCCAAAGAATAACTGTCGAAAACAATATTTCATGAAAGCATATATCGTGAGCACACCCCATTATCAGTGTCGAAAATTCAATGAAAACAACCAATAGGGTTGACATTAATTTGCAATGTCAACCCTTGCATCTTCAATGAATTTGCACCATTGATTTTTGGTTTGTGAATATGAAAGTGAGCACTTCATTTTAGTTACAATTGATTAAATTTAATCTCAATGTAACTTATGTTATGTCATTGATGGGCCAAAATGCATGAACCGATTTCAATATAAGTTTGAAGCTGAAAGCTGCCACTTTTACAGTGATGTTTTAGCAGTTAGGTCAAAATCAGCTCAAACATTTACAAGTATTTTAGTTTACTTAGTGCTTGACCAAACTGTTTGATTAGGTTTACAAGCTAACAATACATATACCAACAACCAAGCTTGATTACAATGGGTAGCAGTGACATAGTTGACAAATGACGTGTCCCATAAGAGTTTTACTAGGTAATCTACAATTTACTGTACTTACATCCAAAAATAAACTGACTCTAAATAAAACCATAACTCATCAAATGTCCAATGTTGTGTGGATAACCAGGTTATAATACAAATAAACAATATATTGGGGTTGTTGCACAAATACTTGTAACTTCGAACACAAGCAGAAGTTTCTTCAAACAAGTAGATGAAAAGACACTTCCTTTTGTATGACAACTTACAAGTAGTTGAGCAACAATACCCTGGAAGGAACTATATGCAATTTATTTACGAAATTCCAACAGTAAATTACAAACAAAAAAGATTGTTAATTAAAACATGGTTAACATGATACACCAACCTTGTCTAAATAATGTGATTTTATAAAATTTGTGATGAAATTGCTATATAACAAAAACAAAAGTAGGTTCTTCAAAGGAACAGTTCTTTCATGACCATGGATGCTACAACCCGTTGGAGACATCAAATTAAAAGTGTAAGTTTTGTACTCAATTTTCTTTAACAACTATGTGTGGAAGTTGTCATAGATTATATCAGTATTTTGTGATGCAATAATACTTCACAAATAATTCCAAAATTAATCAATATCCAGCACATTTTAGATGTGGTTCAGAAAATAAATAAGAAGATTAGAACTCCAATTTAGAAAAACTCTATTGGGAGATTATATACTAGTTTAATTTCATCTCCTTGCTTTGCCTGAGTTGTATGGTTTCCAGTTATGTAACAAGACTGTAAGGAGGCTTACAATAAGCTTGTAAGCTGGGCCCAGTCACTGCCAGAACAATTAAGTATCCTCCAAAAGCAAAATCACACAGTTCAGTAAGTATAGAAATTGCTCAAACATCTTAATATTACACCTTCATGCATATATACAAATGATTAAATGTTATCAACACAAATAAACATATTTGTTCATATTTTGGAATAAAGAAATCACTTTCTCCCACTTGTGAGAGGTCACCATCTGTTGTATTTATATTATCTATGTTACAAGGCCTTTAGGAAGCGAAACTATTCACCCCAATTAAACTTTCCACTACTTAACACTAAAATGAACACACATATACAAAATGACGAATTAAAAACATTTGGCTTACATTGATGTCCAGTAATTATAAAACAAGTCAAAGTCAGGAGTACTATAAACAATGCACATCGTAACAATCAAATACTATATCCACTTTGATAATTTAAACATTGTCTATATTATCATAAGAGATCCATTCACTCGGATTCATCAGGTTTTATTTCACTGACAGTTTAAATATAATTAGATTATTATTTATAGCCAATGAAATAAGTTTTTGTGGCAGGTATTTTCTATAAAATACTAAATGTGGCAATGTTGATTATTAGGCAATAGAAATTGTGACATTTATTCCAAGATTACCATTGTCAGCAAAAAGCTGCGCAAGTGAAGTGTCAAAAACAAGGCAGTCGGAGTTCATGATGGCCGAGGAAACTCCTTCGTGTATGGAGCGCGGCATGGCCTCCCAGGTGAGCCGGCGCCGGTGCCCATTCAGCTCTAACCTGTAGGCAAAGTTTTCTGCCTCTTTCCTCGAACCTATGAGCTGGACAATAGCGAAAAACTGTTGATGGCCATCAAACTTTTCCTGCTTCTCAAGAACTAGCATGAAGTGATGATTGAAGCATGACTGCATCATCACCCAATCCACCGCACCAGGTAGATTAATATCTGTAGCCAAAAATACTATATCTTCTCCTTGTAAAGTTGTAATGCTTTTGTGGGACATCATTAGGTGAGGCATCACTTGGTCGAGTCCACCTTGCCATTTGCAGGATGCACCAGGGCAGGGGCAGGAGTAGGGTCTGAACTCACAAGCTTCTTCATGTTCAGCTTTTTCTGTGTGCACAAGGGTAACAGTGCAGCCAGTGTTAGAGTGCTTGCAGGGAAACATCACATTGCTGGCCACTTTCTCCATGGCGAGGTTGCGGATGTTACCAAGGGGTCCACGGCACGTGGGGCAGCAGGACAGCTTGGGCCGGCAGCTGGAGCACACCAGGTGGCCGCTCTGGCACTGCAGGATGGGCGGCAGGACATAGTCGAAGCACACGGGGCACTCGAAGAGCGAGGCGAGGTCGGCCGACATGGCGGTGGGCACGCTGGCCAGCGCCGACACCCCCGACACAGCACAACTGGAACCGCTAGCTCCTCCGCGCCGCTTGCTCGTGCTCATGTCACCGTTACGCGCACATACGTCGACCAGCCTTCACCGATCAACCAACGTACGCAAGAACTAACTAAATGATAACATCACTCACTTGTAACCTTCTACTGCCGATTTCTTTCGTTTGGTAGTCGCTTTGAAGAACGATTCCATCACACTTTTGGAGGCCACAGCTATATTTTTATTGATAGTCAATGTTAACTATTTTCCATGTCTCGGGGTCACTTAGAACGGCATTATCGAGGTACACACGCGATTTCAAATGATTTGGATTAGAAAAAGGGAAACCTATGAACTAAGATTGTTCTATTTAATCACAAAAGGTTGAAATGTGTCGCACGATTCAATGACGACATTGACCAATCGTATGAATCGTATTAGTATCAAAATTTTGTCAAATGACAGCAACCATGATGTCATAGATTATAGACCAAAGTCGAGTTAAGTTGACCAACCTCTGTCTGACGTTGACCACAGTGTAAACATTATTTGGTCCGAGTTGTAGTAAAATAACGCTTTATAAATTTATGATAATTGTAAAAATAACAATTTAATTACAACAATTTGTCATCATTATTTTTATAAATTTGTTGACTTTAGGCCTAAAGATTAACTAATCGATTTTAATGATCATTTGAACTAATAGGAAAATAATGGGATTTTCACATTCGAAAAACAGTTATTGAATAACAGTATAATAGTCTTTATTAGGCAATCAAGTACGTAAGTGTTAGCTTAATTATATGAGGACCCTGTTAGGGTATAGCCACAATAATATTCGTCTTATGACGACTGTCTAATTTAATTATTTTTTGACATTTTCCGTTACTTATTTTATTTTGTCAATTAAATTATTTAATTTACAAAAACAAAACAAGCACAAAAAAGAAGTACATAAATGAAATCTAAGTCTAAATCTGTACTAAGGTAAAACTATACCTATAAATTAAGTCAGTTAACTAGTTGGACAACAATACTAGTCCAATGTCTAAAATAGTTGCTAGCTCGCGTCCAGCGCCAGCGCCAGCGGGTCACCGGAAGCATCTGTAAGGCGCGCGGATATCTCTGTAGCGATTTCAAAATTAAACTTAATACTCATTATGACATAACAGTTTAGGTTCCTATTTATGGCACAAACATTGCAATCTAAACTATACGTACTCTACAGATCAAATCTCAGATTTAAATTAACCATTGGCCACATTCTTTGGCGTTGAGCAATTCCACACCGCCGCCGTCGCCGCATGCGACTGTCATGTGGAACCGACTAATCACCATACCGCTGATCACCATGTAACCAATCGATAATCATCCCCCGTCGCCCTTGGTTGTTCTGCGGCGATGGTAGCAGTGTGCATTGCCTTAAAACTTTATATTTTGAATCGCAGATTACAAAATTTTTGCTAATGTATTTCATCAGGAGTGGAATATTGATTTACATTTTATTTGGTCAAACCAATTGACAACAAATAATCAAACGGTAGGTACCTGCGCTTTACTACTGGGCATAGACCTCCTGTCAGCACATAAGGGCTCGAGCTATAGTTTCCACGCTTTCCTAAAAGAATTGGGTACTTCACGAATACTGTTTAACTTTCTTCGCAGTGTGTTCTTGCATTAAATCACTCGCGGCAAAATTGTGATTTAGCAATTAAATGCCAAAAAAAACTTAGAGGCAGGAGTCTGCTTTTCAATCCACGATCTTCTAGGTAGACTTGGATGGCTTGTTATCATTAAACTATTTGACTACCTAGTTGTGAATAATGTACGTAATTTTAAAATCCTTTGCTAAAAGAATTAACAAACAATAAATGTCATGACGGTCAACCTCTTCAATGTTGCGCCCATTATTCGTGTGTGAAAGAAAAAAAAGAAAGAAAAACGTTCATTGACACAAAGGCGAATAGAGAACAACTTACAGTCACATTTTGCTTAAAAGAGTACCTACAGTACATATCCATGTGCCAAAAGTTCCCCACTAAGCATGATATCCCGAAGTGAGTCTTGTCTTGTGACACACTACGAGACGCTGAGGCCGCATTAAAACCTAAAACTTGAAATGTGAAAGTCCCTTTTTCAGTTCTTTAGTCTATACTTTCTTACATACGACGTACATACAATCTCGTCTATGTTCCCAAGTAGCACACGAAACGTGACGTAGACAAAAACATCACGAAGTATTTCTCGTTTTGTAGCCACTTCTAGCATAATTTTTAAGTTTCAAAACTAAGAGAAGAGGTATAATAGTGACAGGTTGTGGGCCTGACTCCTAAGGTACACCTAAAATTATTTGCTTGGTCGCCTCTTACGACATCGTCGGAAGATATAAAAGAGTATTATATTAACTCGACCCCACACAGGATTCCTTCTTTTGGAAACTAGATAATTCATAAACAAAACGGCTGGTCTGAAGTATACTTTAGACGTATTACAGAGTATTATCTAGTCAGGCAGCACGCTATGGACGTCCATCATCGTTAGGAAACACCTTGATGCGCCATATCCTCCAAGATTAGAAAATTCGACGCGACACGCTCACACTGGACCGGTGTGAAGTTAGCGGTCAAAAGCTGGCGGCGGTGATAACCTGACCAAATTAAGATGTCGATGGAAAAGTGTGAACTTAGCGGCCGACGGATCGATCAATAAAATTCAAAATTAACATGGTTCTACATAGACAAACAACTTGTGGCGTATCTCAAA
>BHDV01053339.1:89299-107463 GCA_005406045.1 Adoxophyes honmai | reverse complement strand
ATCACGACGGTTGCGGTCATTGAAGAGAAGGAAGAACAAAAGCCAATTCCAGTCGAAACTGTTGAGCTGCCAGAGGAAACAACAGTCGAAGAGGAAAAGACTCCCGAAGGTAAGATTACCAAAAAGAAAATCACCAAGCGAGTAATCGAACGTAGGAAAGGTCCCGAAACACAAACCACACAAATCACCACCGAACAAGTCGATGACGAAACACCTATCATATCCGTACACACAACACAAGAACTCACAGATGACACACACACACCATTCGATGACACTTACACACCTGACAAAGCTAGGGTCGTAGAGGAAGAGCCGGAAAAGGTCGAGGTAACTCAGGTACGCGCCGAAACCGGTGAAGTGAAAAAGGTAAAAACCACAAAACGCACTATTAAGCATGGGCCAAAAGAAAAGGTAACGGAAATAACGACTGTCGAAAAGGAAGGCGAGGAACCAATCATCACAATTAGTGTTTTTGAAGATATGGTGGAAGAAAAGCTAAAACCAATTGAAACTATTGAGCTGCCTGAGGAAACATTAGTCGAAGAGGAAAAGACATCTGAGGGTAAGATTGCCAAAAAGACTATCACCAAAAGTAGGAAAGGTCCCGAAACACAAACCACTCAAATCACTACTAAACAAGTTGAGGACAAAACACCTAACATATCCGTACACACAACACAAGAACTCACAGATGACACACTCGTGCCATTTGATGACACATATACACCTGACAAAGCTAGGGTCGTACACGAAGTGCCGGAAAAGGTTGAAGTAACTCAGGTACGCACCGAAACCGGTGAAGAGAAAAAGGTAAAAACCACAAAACGAGCTGTTAAACAAGGGCCTAATGAACAGGTTACCGAAATAACAACCTTAGAAAGAGAAGGAGATGCGCCCGTTACTTCTGTTTCATTCACTGAAGATAAACCGGACAAGGATCAACCAGTTGTAACTGTGGAGCCGCAGGAGGTATCCACGGTTGAGGGAAAGAAAGTTCCCGATGGTAAGAAAATTACAAACAAACATATTGTATGTTGCAGCACTTACAACGCTTTTCGTCCGCTGTATTTTCAAGTTTTTTACACACTTACTACATACGTTTTTTTGTCATTGGCATACACATACACACACACACATTCACACACACACATAATTTTAAAGTTTTTTGCGTACTGTTTACTCATTTTGTATCTTTGAATTTCACAGAGGTCTTAGACACAGTTGATAGCACTCCAACGAAGGAAAAGAAGCCTAAGAAAACGAAGAAAAAAGTTGTCACCGAGGAAGCACCAATCGTCAAAGACGAAGAAGAGCCAGTTGTAGCAGAGCCTGTTGTGGAAGAGCTTGAAGAGGACGAGCCAATTGTAGAAGAACCCGAAGAAGACGACAGTGTGATCCCTGAAACTACAGAAGTACCCGAAGTCAAGAAACCTAAGAAGAAACTTACTCCCATGAAGATAGAAAGAGTGTCTTTGGACGTGAATAAGGCTCAACATGCTGAAGAAGTAGATGGGCCTCAGTTTGCAAAATTGAAACTGAAAAAACCAACTCCTAAGCCGAAAGCAGAGCAGTCGACAGTAACCTTACCGAAATTCCAGCTGAAAAGCCGTATCAAGCACGTGACCGACTGGCCACCCGAAGAGTTCAATCCTGAAATCACTTACCTTGGCAGCGTGCGACAAAATGGTGAATTATCTAGAAACATCAAAGAAGCGGCGAAAATTAAAAAGAAACCTCTTAAATTAAAACAAATTGATCATGAAAAGCCGGAATTGGAAAAGCCAGAAGAATTTGATTTTACCTCAGAAGAAGTTCCGTCTGAAGATAACATTGAAGAGTTCAAAGATGAACCTGAGGAAAGGGAATCTGAACCAGAAGAAATTCCTGAAAATAATTTAGTGAAAGACGTACCCAAAGAAGAAGAACCGGAAAAACCCAAGAAGCCCAAAATGAAACTCACTCCTCAAAAAATCGAAAGGAAAGTACTTGACGTGGGCAAAGCACAGCACGCGGAAAGTGTAGAAGGACCTCAATTCAACAAAGTCAAGCTGAAGAAAACTGTTGCTAAACCAAAGCAGGATTCTGCTACAGTCGCCCTTCCTAAATTCCAATTAAAGAGTCGTATAACGTACGTCAGAGATTGGCCTCCAGAAGTATTGGTGCCAGTGATAAGCTTTTTGGGTAGTGTTCGACAGAATGGAATACTATCAAGAAACGTTAAAGAGGCTGCTAAAATTAAAAAGAAACCGATAAAGGATGTAATACTGCCAGAGTTAGAGAAAACAGAGCTTGAAAAACCAAGTTTCGGCCATGAAGATATCGTAGAGGCTGCTAAACCAAACGTGCCAGAGGAATCACTTGTTCCAGAAGAGGAACCTAAAGACGAAAATGCTGAATTCACAATTAAAAGACGCCCTAGTGTCAAAGTACATGAAGAAATAGTTGACGAATTTACAATCAAAAAGAAGTTAAAGCCTACAAGAAAGCCTTCCGTCACATTGCCTGAAATTACTGAACCTGAAAACGTCACTTTCAGACCCAAATCCACAAAAACGAAAGAAGATGTGGAACAAGAATTCAGCATCCAATTAGATTCTTACGCGGAAGAAGAAATTTCCATGTCCAGTAAGGTGAAGTTGAAACCGCAGAGGCAACCAACGTTTAGCGAAGCGGCGGGCGAAGCGTCTATTAAATTTTACGAAGAAGAAGACGGCCCCGATATAGTTGAAATAATCGAAAGCGAAGACGAAAAAGAAGATGAAACTGCGAACGTCATGATGCCTATCAAAAAGAAGCCCAAGAAGCCTTCAGTTGAAACAACTGAAGACGTCAACGTGACGATGACTAAACCGAAATCTCGGGAAACTTCAGAAATAACTCAAGATGTTAACCTCAAATTGGATCGGAAACCGAAGTACGTCGTCGATGATCAAGAAGAGGTCAGTTTCGACGTTAAGCCGCAGGTCGAACAATTCACCACTGAAGAACTGTCACTGTCAAGCAAAATTAAACTCAAGCCTAAAAAGCGAGTTGTTATATCAGAAGCAGCTGACGAGCACTCTATACAGCTCACGCAAGAAATCGAAGATGATAGCCAAGCTGAGGAAATAATAATAAGTGACGTGGAAGAGGAGAGTGAAAACGTTCAAATGGTTCTGAAGCGGAAACCTAAAAAGCCGGCGTATGAGGTCAGCGAGGTAGAGGAGTTGAGTGTAGAGCTCAAACCGAAGCGGATGAACGAAATCGAGTATGAGGAGGAACAGTTAACTATTTTAGCTAAGAGAAAGCCTAGGAAACCTTCACAGCTCCAAGGTACAGCACTGACTTCAATAAATGCTTACTTTTGTTGCTTATTTGGATATAATATAACCCGTATTGAGTCAGGATTCGATCTATACTTCTCTGTTTCTCTCATGCCTGTTTAGAAAGTATGCTTTAGTCGACAGGGTAGCAACCTGGCACTGTCTTACCTGATTAAATTAGTTTTATTCCTATAAACATAATTAAAAAAAAATATCGTGTTCTACTGTAATTGATGTTGTGCTAGGTCTTAATTTTCTATGAAATGGTTTTTCTTTGTCGATGTTTGATGTTTCTTGTCATTTTGTGACGGTTCTAGTCAGACAGTGATTGGTATCTCAATTCGTCTCAGATTAATAGTCTAAATACGTGATAAATAATAAAATGGGTTAGCGTCCAAAATTAGAAATAGTTACTGATAATTGAAATGAATTTATTCACGAAATGAAAGTCTATTTTGTATGAGCCATCCTTATACTGTTAATTTTAGTCCCATCGAAGTTTATTCCAGCTACATAGGAATTTATAAACTGTAGCAAAAATACTTTCTGTTTAATTGCTCTCACAATTGTTTTCAAAGCTTGAGTTACTTTAAGCATTGCTTTATTAAAAACAAATGAAAGGGTATAATTTGTAAAAACAGAAACGGGACAACTTTAGACACGTAGATACATAATGAAAAATATGGATACTGGGTAACGGAGTTTGCAAGACGGTACTGAATTTTATGTGCTACCCTACATTCGACAACATAAATGATGATAGTAATGAGGGTAGTCGTGCGCCGGTAGTAGTTTTATCAAGCACGAGCTGTCTCGCAGTGGCAGCAACAGCCATCGCGGCTTCTAGATGTCGAGCTAAGCCCAATGTAAGACCAGACTCATCCGTATTTTTCATAATGGCACAATTATCCTTAATATGTGGTTCCGTTTCCAATTTTCGATTACACCCTTTCCTGATCTCCATTAATGTTCAGATCGCATTATTTTTGAAACCATTACAGAAGCCGAAGCTTCCATGAAGATCTCCAGAGAACTAGAGTTCCCAGGTAAGTCTTTAGTGTTTAAATGACACATAGTAACTCCCGATCATAACGAAAAGATAGATTATCAGTCATCACGAGTTTACAGTGATCGTTGTTGTTCATTCATAGTGTTTACGCCGTCGATCTCGAGTAAGATTACTGTAAGCGCCTGGAATTGGTGATGATCTGATGAAGTGTCTTTGAAATTTGCTCGAGACGCCACTAAGCGTTAAGATAGCTCGAAAAATCATGCTAATTTATAAATGCAGTAGGTAAGAAGATGATTTTTCAGCTAGTCGCAAACAAACTCGTTGGTATTTTGTTCCTTATGGCTGGCTCATTTGACGCCTGGGCAGTTAGTATTACTAGTTAAGTCCGGTAATTTCCGCCCCAAGGGGTAATCCTCCAAAAGCTAATGAGCTTTTGATGAAAATCAGCTTCTCTAGACGTTGCTCTGTAAGTGGGGCCTTATTTTCATACGTTTTGTATGAAAGTTGGACCCCCTGATAGAGCGGCATCTAGTGACCCTCACATTTTGAAAACGCATATTTGTACGGACATGAACATATACCTATACAACTTTGTGATTTCAAATGTGAGTACACTTTCAAATTGCTGAAAAATAAAATGATGATACATCTACTGCATCGATAAATGTGGCATGACAGTGATAAACATGAAAAAGTCGATCATTCTTCTGGATTAAACGAAACCAGCAATAGTAATCGATGTTTACATAGTAAAAAAAATGTGAAAGTGAGTACACTTCTAATTAAGCCCGAAACGGGGAAAGTATCCCACTCTAAAAATACTGCTGTTGGTATACATAGTACCAAAATTTTAGTCAACACAATCTCCTGAATACACATCGAACTCACAACATCACGACGTTGCATGGTGTTGAATTTGCGTCCAAACGAATGAAACGACCAAACGAGCCTAATGTATATATTATTCGACTTTCCCGGTCGACTGCATCCATTGTTTGCTCGACTGTGTGAATAGCAAGTCCCTTATCCTAAAGTGAATAAAAAAAGGTAACAAAAATCAAGTCCTCACTTTTTAATAGTTTGACTTGACTGATTTTTGTTACCGTTTTTATACGATTGGAACAGTATTATAATGATTTTTGTGTTTTTATCAGAAACGCCATTAGATGTCCGAAGTGGGGACACCGTATTCGCCGTATATTCCTATGTGGCTGAGACGGACGAAGCTATAAACCTTGTCGAGGGTGAACGCCTTTACATACTAGGTACGTAAATTGTTTATCTTTTGCCTCGCCAAAGGCTTTAGTAAGATCAGAAGTGAGACTAACAAAGGCAATAAAACGGCTTACTTAAATTGATAAATCATTTCAGAAACAACGAACCAAGACTGGTGGTTCGTTTGCAAACATCTCACTGAAGAAAAGGGTTTCGTGCCAGCTCAGTACTTGATGGACGAAGAAAATTACACCCTGTACTTGCAGAAGAAACTTAACGAGAAAATTGACAAGCTGCCAGTGTTTGAGAGTAAGTAGCTACGCCTTATTTGGCAAAGCTCGTTCGCAAATACCAATATTATTAACGCTTGTTATTTTACAGAACCCACTTCTGAGGAGCAGGCCGTAGCCCCCATATTCGTTGAGAAGCTGCGTCCTAAACACACGCCAGATGGTTCGACGGTTCAGTTCGAATGCCAAGTCGAAGGTCACCCTCGACCGCAGATCACCTGGTTCCGTCAAACGGCCATCATCAAGCCATCCCAAGACTTCCAGATGTATTATGATGACGACAACGTAGCAACATTGGTGATCCGAGAGGTGTTCCCAGAAGACGCTGGCACATTCACTTGCGTCGCTAAGAACGCAGCCGGTTTCGCTTCGAGCACAACCGAGCTCATAGTAGAAGCGCCCCTTTCCGATCACGGATCAGAGATGACCATCCTCTCCAGAAAGAGCCTTTCCAGGGAGTCTTCTCTGGCTGATATCTTGGAAGGTATCCCGCCGACGTTCTCCAAGAAGCCCAAGGCGCAATACGTGAACGAGGGCTCCCAGATATTCCTGGAGTGCCGGCTGGTGGCCATACCGGAACCGGATATCGCGTGGTTCTTCAAGGGAGAGGAAATCGTGCCCGATGAGAACGTTTCCATAGCAACCGAGTCGGATATGCACATGTACTGCAGTGTCCTCAAAATATCCAATGTGAAGAAGATGCAGGAAGGTACTTACACCGTGCTCGCTGTGAACAGGGAGGGTGAAGCGAGCCTGCCTATTGTTCTTAAGATAAAAACGGGACAGAAGGAGAAGCCTCAAGTTATTGAGCCCCTTAAGAGTTTGACTATCAGGGAAGGCGAGAGCATTGTCCTCACAACTCAAGTGGTAGGCAATCCTCAGCCGACAGTGACGTGGTACCGCAACAACAAGCCCATCACAAACTTGCAGACTAAGTCTGATGGTGAGACTCACACAGTGACCATCGTGAAACCACGCAAGGGGAAAGACGACGGTGTTTACACGCTCAAGGCTGTCAACAGCGAAGGAACAGCCGAAACCAGCGCTGTAATTACTATTGAAGGTACGTATACGATATATCTGACTGGTCGACTGTAATATACGAGTCTAGTTTATGTAATGACGAGAAAGATGAATCGCATGAAGAAAAACCGGTATATTAATGACCTATTATGCGTAGTCGCCTACATAACTTTATCCACATTGATACATGTGATAATGGCAGTATAGAATCACAGACATCTTGTTTCAAAATTTTTAATGTAATTATAGTATCATTTTATAATGTAAACTTTGATGTAGGTCTTTTGCTTATAGCGTCCGAATATAAAATAGACACATATTATGATTACGATGTAGATAAACACCTGTATTGCTGTGAGCTTAATGTTATTTTTATTTTACAGAGCCTACGGAAGAAAATGCCGAGCCTCCTCTATTCATTAACAGATTCCAGGAAATCACTGTTAAAGAAAAGGGCACCATCAAACTGGCCGCCAAGGTCACAGGCAATCCTGTGCCTTCGATAACTTGGTACAGAAACAACCAAATCATCACGCCCTCTGAAACAGTAACCCAGAACTTCGATGGGGAGAACATCGAACTAGTAATAACTAATGTGGATTCCGAAGTCGATTCCGGCGATTACAAGTGCGTAGCTTCCAACAGTGCAGGCAAAGCGTCGCACGGAGCCCGAGTTACCATTGACGTCGAGACCGTGACATTCGTGAAGAAACTGAGCACCTCCTACGAAATCGAGGAGGGCAAGACAACAATACTCGAATGCCAAACATCCCACACTGTGTCCACGAAATGGTACCACAACGACAAAGAGCTCAGCGGTATGGATCATAGAGAGATCATACAAGAGGGCCGCATCCACAAACTCCGCATCAAGAAGACCAAACTGACAGACAAGGGCACCATCAAATGCGTGGTCAAGGGCCAAGAAACCAGCACAAAACTCTCAGTCTTCGAAACCATACCGGAGTTCACGCGTAGACTACAAGACTTCGAAGTAAAAGAGAAAGACGTGGCCATTCTAGAGGTCGAAATCAATTCAGAAACGGCCGATGTCGTTTGGGAAAGAGATGGTGAAAAGATCAAACCGAAGAAGAATAAGTACGAACTAGAGAAACGTGGTAACATCCGCAAACTTCTCATTAGGAACACGTCGGTGCATGACGAGGGAGAATACACTTGTGTCCTCCGCGATGACACTTGTACTGCTGAAGTTACTGTCGTCGAGTTACCACCGGAAATTATTTCACGCCTCCAAGACCAGAAGGTCAACAAAGGAAATAAAGCCACGTTCGAAATCGAGCTTACGAAGGGAGACGCGTTGGTCCAATGGTTCAAAGACGGCGAGGAGATTCAACTATCCAATCACATGCAACTAACAATCGACGGCAAGAAGCAAAAGCTGAAGATTTATGACTGTGATAACTCTGATGCAGGGGAATACGCTTGCGAAGTCGGCAGCGACAGATGCTCAGCCAAACTTATAGTCGAAGAACCATCAGTTGACTTCACTTTGAGATTACCAGAAGTGATTACAGTCCCAGCTAACACAGATGCCTATTTGACAGTCGAAATACCTGACGAAAACTACGATGTCATTTGGTACAAGAAGAAGACGGTACTTGAGGACACCGAAAAGTTCACGCTCATATCGGACGTAATGAAACGCACGCTCATCATCAGGAAGTGCACTGAGGAGGACCAAACGGAGTACTCTGTGTCTCTATTAGATGCTAAGTGCTTCACAAAGTTGAAAGTGGAGGTAGTCGAGTCTCCACCCAAGATACTGAACTACGAGAGCGAGTACAAAGTAAAGAGGGGAGGCGATGTCATGTTCCAAGTACAATACGACGCTATCCCAGTGCCCGTTGACGAATGGGTCGTCAATTCCAAGATTATCAAGAAGTCGAAACATACTAAGCCCTCCATAGACTCTGGGAGCGCGAGTCTGACCATAAAGAAGGTAGAGAATACTGACGCTGGTGTGTACAGACTGAAACTTGTGAACAACTGCGGCGAGGCCGAAGTTGAAATCAGCCTCGTTGTTATGGGTGAGTAGGATCCTAGTCTTATAGAAGGGTACAACTCTAGATTCTGTAAAAAGAGTTTTTGCTATGTTCTTTTATTTATTTTACGGACGCAGACACTCGTAGAACAAAAGGCCTTTAGCAATTTGACATAATTATCCGCTACGCCGATGTAGTGTGTTTTACAGAACGAAAAATGGTGATGGTTTTGTCTATATCTATCATGTTTTGTGTTTCCGTGTGCTCTGCCTCCTCCATTTAGGAATTCAAGTGTGATTTTGTATGTATGTAGTTTCTTATAATTTACTTTTCCCTGTAGCAGAGTTAGTGACGTATTCTTCTTTCAGATATACCTTCGCCTCCCAGCAAACCTACGCCACTGGAGACAGATGACACCTCTATTAACATTTGCTGGAGCGAACCTGAGTACAATGGCAACTCGATTATCGTTTGTTACATTGTCGAATATCAAGAAATTAATACTACTGAGTAAGTTACTGCTTTCAAATAGCAAACAGCATTTCTCAAAGTAAAACATGTCCCACATTTTACTATTTTCCAACTGTCGTACTAAATATAATTATGTATTTTTAACCCTCTTCAAACTTTACTGTACAGCTAGCAGCAGACATCAGACTTGGCCTGCTTGGCCAAAGTGCCAAAGATATACGCAATCTCAATGTTAACCAAATAAGAGCTTGTGTACATATCTTTGGCACTCACGGTGTCGAATTCTCTGCCGCGGACTGTACTAACTATTGCATCTTTACGCATTGTTACAGATGGATCTCTATAGAAAACGTGACCAAAACCCAACACTGCGTTAGCAACTTAAAGACAAAATCCTCGTACCGGTTCAGAATATTCGCCGTCAACGAGGTAGGAGTGAGCGAGTCCTCCGAAATCTCCGAATATGTCGTCGTACAGAAAGTGACCGAATCTCAGCCGCCTTCTGTCGAAAGACCACTGAAGGACGTCATCACAGGGCCGAAAGAAAACGTGGAATTGTCGTGTATATTCGGCGGCATACCACAGCCCAAAGTGGCCTGGTTCAAGGATGGGACCAAACTCAAAACGGCCAAAGCTACCTACGAGAACAGAGTGGCTACTCTCGTAGTCACGTCTACCATCACCTCTGAAGGGGTGTACAAATGTGTAGCTACCAACGAACTGGGTGAAGCAGAGACGTCCTGCCGATTCGAAGTCCAACAGAAGCCTGTAGTAACCGTACCTGAGAATGAAATCATCCAACGACACAAGGTTGATGAAGAATGGCAGGCGACTGCTACATTCGAGGGTATACCAGCGCCTCAAGTGGCGTGGTACAGGAACGGAGCGAGGATTGAAAGCAGTGATGAGATTGAGATTGTCACGAGTGAAACGACTAGCACGATAAGGATAAGAAGGCTGGATCGATCGCATTCGAACAAGTACACCATTGAAGCGACTAACAAAGCTGGTAGCAGTGCGGTTGAGCTTACGCTCAAAGTATACGGTAAGTTGGATTCATGTCCCCAAGGGTTCAGTGAGATTAGGGAATCCGTCTCATCCCGACCCCTATGTGGGCTTAGAACGCTATGTCCTAAAACGATACTAAGGACTAAGTTAAGGTATGTTGCGTCAGGCTAGCAACCTCTCACTACTATACCTCTTTGTCTGACTTGAAACCTAAAACGTGTGCAAACATGGAGGTTATGTGACATTTCGTGAGCTGGAAATAAGCTATTATTCGAACTGAGATGATGTTCTGTTGAATCAGAAGACTGTAAAATAGTAATGATACAAGGTACTTGAGTATGTCTTGAGCTTTTGAAATAGAAACATAATCGAAGCTTAAACTATTTGACATAACTGCCTTGTTGCTAACCGAAACTGGCATTTAATGATTTTAGATGACAGTCAGCGGCGTAGCAAATCTAAATCTCCCAATGGTCAATGCTTGGGTAAAGGGAATGACCCCACTTTTCTTTCTCTTAGACGTGCTGACCCTCTCTACCGAGCTAATACGATCGTGAGGGTTGAATTCAGTTTAATTAGAACCCTATTGCCGGTGTATTAGGGTCTCAAACCTTACCATCATATTAACCCGGCTGGAAAGGCTGTGAGTTTCCGACGAGCCTGATATAACAATTATGATGTACACAGAGTTTGATAAGTTTTGAAAAATACGGTTAAATTTATATCGCTATTTTTACAAAAGACTTGCTGCATTTTAATTATAAGCTCCCTCTGGCATGGCCTGAAAAGTGCATAGCGAAAAGCTACCCACGACTTACCATGCACGTGTGACCTGGTGCTCGACGCTGCACCAGTAATCGACATTTTCAGCCCTAATTCAATGGCAAAAGCGAAAGAATGTCGTTCACTGGAATTAAGCTGTCGAGTATTGGGTTGTAAGCTGGTATCAGACGGTTCAATCGAATGAAAGTTTTCACGATTGCTCATTTTGCATTCATTGGAGTGAGATGACACACATCTTTTTTTGACATCTCTAGTTAGAGAGTGACAGCTATAGTCTATCTCGCGCGCTTCTCTATTCACGACTTTTCTGCTAAGCTGGCTGATTCACTTTGTGTTTAGTCGTCTTTTTTAATAAAACGCGAATATGAACAACGCATTAACTGTCTGATTCCATCTTTTTAATTTATATAAATCATGATGCATGACAAACATGCGTATGATCTAGTATGCGTTCTGTTCCTATAAATATATCCTATGTACGATTTTCGGACTGGTCCCCAAAGTTTTTGATAAGATACAGCAACAAAAACAACATTACATTCATACGTCACCAAATAGCAGTTCTCAAGAAAGTCGTGCAAATCTCTAATCAAAATTACGGTTTTTTTTTTCATTTCATATGGCCGGAATATTGTGGCCATTTTCCATAAACTTTGTGTAGAATAACACTAGAGAAAATTATAAAATTTGTGTTAAATTTAGCAAATACCTTTCTTTCTTGTGGAATGGAAAGAACTCGTGATTCTGAGTAGAAATATCATTTAAATCGCAGAAATTAGTTTTTTTTTTATATTTCTACTCCAAATCACTTTCCAAATAAAAAAAGGGTGCTCAAGATTATTTTACGAAACGGCCAGTATCAAAGAAATAACGCTCGTCTGTATCAAACATTTCATCGTCAAAGTACTCCATCATCACAAAATCTAAGAAAAAAGAGTTCACCGTAATCCCTACAGCACTAACCGTTACAAATATTCCAGACAAGCCTAGCAAACCCGAAGGACCGGTCGTGATGCGAGAAATCAGCCGAGAATCTGTTACCATAGAATGGAAACCTCCAGTAGACGATGGTGGTTTAGAGCTCACCAAATACGCTATCGAGAAACACGAACCAGACCTAAACCGATGGGTCAAAGTGGCCGACGTAGACAGGAACGTAGAGACATACTGCATACAGCGGTTGAACGAGAACTGCGAATACATGTTCCGTGTTATGGCCCAAAACCCGATCGGGTTCTCAGAAGCGTTGGAGAGCGAGCCCATTGTCATAAAAACAGCTTTGGGTACGTGAAAACGCTTAGTGTATCACAAGATATGTAACATCTAATGTGATACACGGTTGAAGGATTTCTGATGCACGAACGTGTGAGCTTATGCATCATTCAGACGGGAGATGCTCTAACCTTAATCGCTTGCCTCGGATTTGACTTTTGACAGGGTATTTCAGTCTCCAGAGTGGAAGAAATTATGGGCTTTGGAGGACAAATGCTTAAATATAGCTCAATTTAACTAAATTACTTAAAACAATAAGTTTTGCGTTTCCAGAGATTGTAAATGTCCAGTAACATGAGCTATTTTAAGTATTTAAGGTAGTCCATCACCAGAACCCATGGAATTTTACCACCCTGTATGCTATCTATACACATTTATTACTGGTGCTGTTCGCAATTGCGAAGACATGGGTTGTGCCTTCTTGAATTCTGTGCTGCAAAGTGGGTTTTAGCTCCTTCTTATTTAGGAGTTTAAGATCTATTTTCGGCTTGAGATAAAGGGCATGATCAGCTTAAAATGGTTTTGGAATCAAATAACCTTTAACACACATAGGTAACCATTTCTAACTTTTGCTATACTCACAACTGTCGGTACAAATCACGTGCCTACAAATTTCACCGACGGATTGCAAGGATTTCTGCCTTACTAAATACTGCAAAATGGTTTTTCATCGCATATCTTCATTCATAAAATCGGACCTGGATTAACTCACGGACATGAACTAGTGTGAAAAGGTACCAACGTGCCACCATTCTGGTACCTAACAATAACAAAGCACCATGCCGCTTCTCGAACTAAAATCAAGACACCCCTCAATATTATTCAGGGGCTGGAAACGTTTGTGATGTCAGCTGCGAAACCTAACAAACCATTGCTGCTAAACCAAAAAGGACATATCCAGAGAGATAAGAATTTGTTACTTTTAGATGTGCCATCACCTCCGTTGGGACCTCTAGGCTTTTACGGCGTGAGCAGCGATTCGCTGACCATCACTTGGTACCCATCAGAGAAGAACGGTGGCTCCCCTATCCTGGATTACACTGTAGAAATAAAGCAAGAAGGGAAGAAATGGAAGCAAGTCGCCACCGTCACAGAGACCTGGGCGAAAATACAGAAGCTGACGTTCAATTCCACTTATGAATTCAGGATATACGCCAGGAATGAGATTGGTACCAGCTTACCGTACACGTCAGATGAGAAAATCACGATAGGAAAGACGCTATGTGAGTATGATTTGAAAATATCGTCTTCTAGACGTTGCCAACGGAATAAATAAATTCGCAAAAGAAGAGCTTATCCAAGGGAATGGTTCCTCCCTTTTTTACACCACATTTTAGGATCTATCTTGATTACGTCATACTTAACTGGAACATTTCTCTCTTCTACACCAATCAAAGGACACCTAAATTTCTTCTTAATATTTTGTAAGACGCTTAAAGGAATAGATTTCAGGCAGTCTAATCAAGCTGGTGTACCGTCCATGCGGTCATCGTCGGAAATGAGACTCACTTTCACATTTGTTGTTCTTTTCTTCAATTATTTCTTTACTATATCTATCACAATTTTATTGTATACTCATATCAAGTCTCCAATTGATGTTGATGGACTTGTGTAGTTTATGCCTGCATATTAGTGGTCCATCTGAGTAGGCCAACGAGTAAGGTGTATTTTAGGCGACAGGTTAGAAACCTGTCACTATTATACCTCTTTTAATTAACTCAAAACCTAAAAATAGCTGCTAAACGTAAAATAGTTATGGTCTTGTTGGCTGAAGAGATGGGAGTCTAAAAATGTTCAGTGTATCATATTGTATGTTATTCCCTTTAGCCCCGCCTTCTCAGCCGCTAAACTTCGTGATAAAGGACGCCACATCAAGGTCGGTCACGCTTCAGTGGGCGGCGCCAGAGAGCGACGGCGGTAGCGTCGTCACAAGTAAGTCTTGTTTAATCGCAGATATAATCCCCGGCACGTTAGATGGCAAGGTTTTTTAAGGGGGAAAGTTCGCGCATCGGTTTTTCCAGACAAAAGCGACCTGCGAACTTATCCCCGCTACAAAAATCTTGCTGTCTAAGTAGTTGCGGACTGTGCTAAATTGACTAGTGCAAATGTCTAATTAGACACAGAATACCACACTTTATTGTTTAGTGGTAATCTGCAAACTATTGACAATGTTTGCACACGTTTGCCCGTTTATAGCAATCAACCAAAATGAAAAACCTTTCCATTTCTTCACTATTTACTATACCTGCTAACTTAAAACTTAAAAAGTATGCTAGAAGCTGCCACGAAACGTGGAATAGTCATGATTTTATCTACATAGCGTTTCGTGTGCTCTGCCTACCCCATTTGGGAATACAGGCGTGATGTAACTACTTCGGATGCGATCTCTCCGAGTGTCCCTGATGCAAAAACAACACCAACGGGCTTAGCACATAGAGATGCGTACCAGATAGACTATACCTGTCACTGTCTAACTAGAGACGTCAGAAAGTGACAGATAGTCTGTCCCGCTTGTGCCTTCCAATCAATTTTTAACACAAACTCTTTTAAATTCCAGACTACATTATAGAATACAAGACTGTCAAGGGGAAATCATGGAGCAAAGTCATCACAGTCGGTGGTTCGGTCTACGAGCACTGTATAGAGAACATCAAGGACACAGAGATCGTGTTCAGGATATCGGCTGAAAACGCGATAGGTGTCAGCCTGCACGCGGAGTCCCAGACGGTGCGCTTGGAGAAACACGCAAGTAAGTGAATTTAATCAAGGGGTTTAATATAAGATAGAAAAACTAAACTTGCATAAAGATTCGGGAAAGGGCTTTATTATTATTATTAAGTGCATTAAAACCCTCGTCGCGATAGTAGTAATAATCACAATTTTACTGGGTTACTCTGGTGACTTCATGATAGCAACGAATAGTGGACAGATCCATTAATAGGACGTCCCAATATTCAATCTGTCGACGGTTTACTTACTAGACCTATCTGTTCACTATTTGTTGCTACTGTGAAGTTTCCAGAGTAACTCAGTAAAATTGTAATTTTCTATTATTGCGATTTCTATAAGAGTTGGGTGTGGCAGAAGAGACACGAAAGTAGATTGAATGCGGTTGAGATGCGTTCTTTGCGAAGCATGAGTGGTATCAAACTTACTGATAGGGTGCGTAATAGCGTGATTAGAGAGAAGTGTGGTCTGAAAGAGAGTATTGTAACAAGGGTAGAGAAAGGTATGCTGCGTTGGTTTGGGCATGTGGAGAGAATGGATGAAGCAAGGGTATGTAAGCAAATTTACAAGGGAAGTGTGTTAGGGCAAGTCGGTCGAGGGCGCCCTCGTAGAACGTATATCGACCAGATCGGCGATGTGCTAAAGGGAGGCCAAATTAAGAGTACCCGAAACCGTCGAGCGTGTATGACGAGAGTGATGAATGTTAGTGAAGCGAAAGAGGTATGTCAGAATAGAAGCGAGTGGCGCTCTGTTGTCTCTGCCTACCCCGCAGGGAATAAGGCGTGACGGTTATGTATGTATGTTCTATAAAAATGACTTAACGCCCATACAGTATCAGTAATTTTCCTATAGGTAGGTATACTGGGACCAGCCAAAAGTCCCAAAAAACTCAAAAGTGCTACGATGCTAATAAAAACCCCCATTACAGCGGTACCATCACCACCGACAGCGCCCCTAGAAATCCGAACGATCGGCAACAACATAGTCATGACCTCTTGGGGCACGCCCGAATGGGACGGCGGAGCGCCCCTGCAGGGTTACAACATCGCCATCCGGGACGTCACCAAAACCATGTGGATGGAGGTTGGCAAGGTCGACGCTCACACGCTCAAATACAACATCAGAGACCTGAGTGAAGACCACACTTACATGATCAGGGTGTATGCCAGGAACGAGATAGGGCTCAGCGAACCGCTGGAGTCTGATGAACCGTTCAAGGTCCTGCCTGGAGAAGGTTGGTGGATTTAAGACTTTTAGATTCTCACCTGATTTGTCGGGTTAAGGCCCTGCGCAGACGACAGACTAACGGACTTTTTAGTCCGTGAATATAGAACCTATGAAATTATATGCAGTAACGCACAGTGTATACGAAGTCCGGCGCACAATGCATACTTTTTGTGCGCCGCAGACTCGATCGCACAAAAAGTCTGTCGTCTGCGCTGCCCTTTAAATAAGACTGTGTCGGAAGAGGCGACCAAGGAAAGGTTTAGGGTACAACCATAAAACGCCGCCACCAGCATATTCTCTGTAGTTTTCATATCTTGTATGGACTCGACGCCGGTGGCCCGCGCTGGCCACTCAACGGCTGTCTGAACTAAACAAGTGGCTTGTTTCGACTACTTTTGTAGCTGCGTCTAGCTTCTCGTGGCGGCGTTTGTGGTTGTGGCCGGTGTTCCTTAGATATGCTTTAGGTGATAGACTAGCATCCTGTCACCATTGTACCTGTTAACTTAAGACCTAAAATTGCTCAAGTGTCTGAAACGTGCAATGGTCTTGGTCTTGGTTTTGACTATGTTTCTTGTGCTCTGCCTACACCATTTGGGAACCAGGCATGATGTATGAAAATTTGGATTAAAAAAACCTGAAAGTTGCTTAAATTGGCTATTGACAAAATGTTATTTGAGATGTCTAACTCAACGCAACTCCCAAAACGACGGATAGACTATCTTTTATTCCCTGACGTCGCTATCTAGACAGTGACAGGTATTCCATCTCACGCGCAGCTCTTCTCGACACTTACTCCATTGGTTCTTCCTATTCTCGATTCTGCACAACTTTAACCTGTCGTCTGCGTTTGATAATGATCCCAAAAGTACCCGTCGTATGTGTATCATAAGGAGCAGTATCATACGAGGTTTTAGAATTTTTGCGCATTAGGATCCTTATCAAACACAGACAACAGGTTAAGGCATCTGCCGATAATATTGTGCAGAATTGCGAATAAGAACAACCAATAACCTATAAGTATAAGAGTCAGTTATCAACATGACCTCCTGTTGCAGCGGAGTCCCAAGGCGACGAGGGTCTAGGGGAGCACACGGAGGCCACAGAGCCGACTTCCTTCAGCACCCAGACCACCACATCCTGGATGAGGGAGCACAACATGGACGCAGACATCAGATCCTACGCCCGAGGCTCCCTCCTCCGCCGGGACGAATACTTCTTCCGAATCTGGCACTACGCGAAGCAACTCTTCAAGTGACGCGACCAACCAACCCTATAACCTGTGATATTTAAACGACATAGTTCGCGGACAGTAGAGCGTCCATTTATAATTTTATAACAGTTTTTATTATGTAGAAGTTATTTATTCTAGGCTAAAGCGATCGGGGTGGGTCGGGCCTCGTCCGATGGGGAGACGTGAATATAGGTGCATATATCGATATATCGGGCGCGGCTCGATCCTAAGCCGATTGCGTCATTCAACTTTTTTATTATACGTGCAATTATCTAGATGTGTTTTTTTCTGCGTTAAACCTGATAGCAACTATTTTCTTGGGGTCCATTGACCCTTTGCCATTGCCTTTTGCCACAACAAGAGGACTACGAGGGAGATTTTTTTTTATTGGAAATTTCTATAGTTTAGATGCAAGATAATAATTTTGAATGATAATACGTCTGTCTGGCTTGACCTGGTCACGACACAGAAATATTTTACACCATATTTAAAACATATGAAGATTTTTTTGTTATTCGAAACTTACGCCTTGTTTCTTCCTATTCGCGATTCTGCACAATTTTCGAAGACAGCTGCGGAAAATACATACATACATAT
>BHDV01053339.1:67150-80190 GCA_005406045.1 Adoxophyes honmai | reverse complement strand
CTTCTCTCTAATCACGCTATTACGCACCCTATCAGTAAGTTTTATACCACTCATGCTACGCAAAGAACGCATCTCAACCGCATTTCACTCTACTTTCATGTCTCTTCTGCCACACCCAACTCTCGCTGCCATACATTAAAGTAGGCACTAGCACACCGTTGTGAATAGCCAATGAAAAGAGGGCACTTATACGTCGTTAAATTATTATCGTATCCGCTTAGTCTGTGAGAGTACCTTTCTGTTTTTAGGGTTCCCCGTACCCAAAGGGTGGAAATGGGAACAATGACTGAGACTTCGCTGTCCGCCCGTTCGTCTGTCACCAGGCTGTATTTCAAGAACGGTGATAGCTACACTGTTGACATTATCACAGATTATGTATTTTCCTGTGAGGTGTCGGGATAGAATAACACTACTCCGTTTCTTCCGTGGATGTCGTAAGAGGCGAGTAAGGAAAATAGGTTTAGGTACGCTTTAAGGCCGGCGCTGACTGCCGGCATGGCACGGAACGGCACGGCAAGTTATGCCGCAGCATCCTGTAAAATAACCCGTGGAATGCTTCGGCATGCTGTGACATGCCGCGGCATCGTTGCATCAAAATAAAGTAACATGAATTCTAAACTCATAGTAATAAGATTTAAAATAGTTATATCAGTAACAAATCCTTTGCCATGACCTGCCGTGCCATGCCGGCAGTCAGCGCCGGCCTTTAGGCGACAGTCTAGCAACCTGTCACTATTATACCTGTTCCACCTCTTATCAAATCTGAGATTATGCTAGAAGTGGTTGCGAAGCGTGAAATAGTCAAGATCATGGTTTTGTCTATGTCATGTATTGTTTCGTATGCTCTGCCTACCCCGTTTGGGAACAAAGGCGTGATTGTATGTATGTATTTCTATTGCCGCTATAACAACAAATACTTAAATTACAATAATATAGTTATATAAATTCAATAATCGTAGTTTTTTGGTGTTTTTGGATCGATATAAATACCGGTAACAGGTAGATAGACTCTTGAAACATTTACAGAAAATTTAGTTGCACATCTACTTTAAGAGGAAAAAACAAAAATAAAATAAAATAGGTATTTTAACCCATACAAAAACCTGCTGGTAATGCGTGGTTCACATATAAAGGCAGCTGAAAACCTAGGCCCGTGTGGTGCCGGGTTAGAATAGCACCTCCCCCTTTCTTCCCGTGGGTGTCGTAAGAGTCGACTCTGGGAAAGGGTTAGTGTATTGTGGGCGATGGGCTAGCAACCTGTCACTGCAATATCACATTTAACCATCTGGATGTCCTGAAATTGCTAGACGTGGCACTGAATTTTCGAATTCATGTGCTCTGCCTACCCCTCTTGGGAATACAGGCGTGAGAATATGTATGTATGTATGTATGAAACCTATTTTACCCCGAAGCATAGCTACTTATCGTCAGGCGTAAAACAGTGACCATAGGCCCACTTCGACATAGTTCTATCTAGTCACGAGTTACACAAAGTATTCAGTTTCCACATAGACACTGTATTGTATGTATGAAGGATTAATTGATTGGGCCGGCCCAATGTCAACGTCATGCATTAACCTTGTACAAGGCAAACAAGTTGTACCCGTTAAGTAATTAAAGGAAATGTTGCTAAGACAACTTGTAAACATCGTCTAATTAATACTTTCTTGTTTATTTATTTTGTGTTGTGTTGAAACAAGGGCTGAATAAACAGGAAAAAAACTGTAAATAACTATTTTATTTTATTTTAAGAATTTGTTGTTATAAAAGCCGTGATAGCCCAGCGGTTCGAACTGTGGCCTCTCAAGCAGAGGGTCGTGGGTTCAAACCCCGGGCTCGCACCTCTGAATTTTTCGGAATTAATGTGCGATATCAAATTTGATATTTATCACGAGCTATTCGGTGAAGGAAAACATCGTGAGTAAACCTACACACAGCGACGAAGTAATTCAACGTTGTGTGTGAAGTTCCCAATCCGCACTGGGCCCGCGTGGGAACTATCGCCCTAGCCCTCTCATACTGAGAGGAGGCCTGTGCTCTGCAGTGGGACGTATATGGGCTGATGATGATGACGACGATTTGTTGTTATAGCTGCAATAGAATTACATAATCTGCGAAAATTTCAACAGTATAGCTAGCAGGGTTTGCGAGATAAACGGACAGCGAAGTCTCAGTCCTAATAATTTTAAACAAAAAAAACCGACTTCGAATTAGCAATATTTTGAAAGTATTCTGTTTACTGAATGTAAAATCTTGACTTCATCAACAAATTACCGAAAACGCCGTACATCTCCATTTAAAATTTGAAGAGTTCCCTCGATTTCTCCAAGATTCCATCATCAGATCCTGGTTTCGTGCCAATGGGACCAATTTCGAGTTATAACCTTTAAATTAAAAAAAAAAATTGAAAATCGATCCACGGGTCTCCGAGACATCGAGTAACATACACACAAAAAAAAAAAAATTAGGTCGAATTGAGAACCTCCTCCTTTTGTTGAAGTCGGTTGAAAATGAATCCTAATTCCTCTGGCCACATCACGCGCAAACGACTGGACTAACGTCGCTAATTCTTCAAACTATCAGAAGATTTTTTATGACAGATAAGCTAAGACATCAGCTAGTCTATTACAAACAGTGGAACTAAGGCCCTGCGCAGACGACACCCGACGGACTTTTTAGTCTGTGAAAATAGAACCTATGGAATTATATGCAGTAACGCACACGATGCGCAAAAAGTCCGGCCACAACGCATACAATCCACGCAGACTTTTTGTGCGCCGCAGACTCGATCGCTCAAAAAGTCTGTCGTCTACGCTGCGCCTAAAGAATATGCTCACCCGTGAGGTTCTTCAGTAAGGTCAAGACTTCGGGCGACATGGTTGGCGGGGGGCCCATAACCTTTTCCGTTTGCTCCGGCGTGTTGTTGCCCAGATTGGAAACTATTTTCTCCTGGAAACACCAAAAACAAAAATGTTTAACATTTACTACAGTGTTCTCAGTTTTCAGTTGGGCGTGTGACACCTCTTTATTTTGACCGTGGGTATAATAAGTAGGGACGTTAGCAACTTGTCACAGTAGTAAGTAACAAATTTATATCCGTACCAATATATAAATGTGAAAGTGTGTTTGTTTGTTTGTTTGTTTGTCCGTCTTTCACGGCTAAACGGAGCGATGGATTGACGTGATTTTTTAGGTAGAGATAGTTTAGGGCACGGAGAGTGACATAGGGTACTTTTTATCCCGGAAAAAATTGATGTTCCCGAGGGAAAACAAAAATATAGTTTGTTTGATAGATCGATATCGATCGATGATTGATCGATATCAATCGATAACTGATCGATAGATGATAGATCGATGGCGCTGTATGTCGTTTGAAACGTGAATTTTTCTTATGCTTTATACCGCAATATAACCGAGTACCACGCGGGCGAAGCCGCGGGCGGAAAGCTAGTATTTTTTATTTTCAATAGTATGAGAACGGGATTCGAAGCCACGAACGATCCTCTGCTTGATAGGCCACACTTCAAACCGCTTTTTGCATTATTCAGCATACAAGTGACAATGAAATCCGTAACGAAATTAATACCTGATGCTCATAATCACTGACACAACACAATAGTTTAATAAAAAAAACACTTTTTTTATCGGGAATTTCCCAAAAAAATATGAAATGTGCGCACGCGGTGCGCTAAAGGCGAAGGGGGGTGTACCTGGTTGCCCGCGCGGTGTCAATAATGTTAGCACTTTTTAGGAAAACTTTGATGCCACATATTTTTTTATTTACTAAAGAAAATGAGGATCTACCCAAATTATATTTTTAAGTTTTATTAACAAACAGGTAACTATGATATCGTTACGGGTTTTATTATCACCCTGTATAATATTATAAAAAATGCTCATTAGTACTGACCTGAAGGTTCATGACTTCGACCTGCCGAGCGCGGTACAGCGAGTCCAGGAACTGAAGGTGGATCTGCATCTCCGCTAATCGGTGTTCCATGTCCTCTTCTCGAGTTAGACGAGCTGCGGAAGAAAATTCAAATCAGCATACTGCACTTCTAGCATACATGGTGCTCGTGAGCATTGCGAGAGATTTCAACCACGAATTCTAGAGGTTATAAGAAGTAATAAATGTTACATGAACTTAGGTCGAAACCGATTTTTTTTATAATTTTCATACACAATAATTGCTAATGTCGTATAAACGTGCCTTAATAATAGCAAAAAAAATCGTGTTTCGACCTAAGTTCATATAACATTTATTACTTCTTATAGCCTCGGGAATTCGTGGTTGAAATCTCTCGCAATGCTCACGAGCACCATGTATAAATCCCACTTAGGATAAATAATAACCGGCCAAAGGCGACTGGGACTCGTGCTCGAAGAGTTCCGTAGAAAAAACTGTGAATAATCAAGTCTTTTGTATAGAAGCCCCAATTGAATAGATACCTATTTTATTTCATTTACTTTAACGCATTCAGAACCAAGGACCCGGCTCCCAGGTTCGTCAAAACATTCGCGAGATACCAAGAATCCGGCAGCTGGGCTCATTTTGTACTAGCTATAGACTACTCGGTTCCGCGCAGATGTTTTGATTTTAGGCTTGGAAGTCTATGTGTTAAAAATAGATATACAACTAAATATTCTTATAAACATTTCAAGACAAGTGTCTACCTAGATATTAAAATTACGTACCAGTACCCCAAGGGTCGTCATTCGATCAAAACACGAGTAGGTACGCATCATTGTAATCAAAACGGTCATGAAATAATTTTAAACAAAAAAAAACCGACTTCAAATTAGCAATATTTTGAAAGTATTCTGTTTACGGAATGTAAAATCTTGACTTCATCAACAAATTACCGAAAACGCCGTACATCTCCATATAAAATTTGAAGAGTTCCCTCGATTTCTCCAAGATTCCATCATCAGATCCTGGTTTCGTACCAATGGGACCAATTTCGAGTTATAAATACCCTTTCGAAAAATTTTGAAAATCGGTCCACGGGTCTCCGAGATATCGAGTAAACAAACACACACAAAAAAAAGGTCGAATTGAGAACCTCCTCCTTTTTTTGAAGTCGGTTAACAATAACGATTTCATTTGCGAAAAAACGCAAAGAATTGTATGGAAAACGTATCGACCGCGGCAGTTGTGTAAACAAGCCGCTGGGAGGCGCTGTCTCAGTTTTCATTCAATTTCGCGTTGATTGGCAAACGGAATCGTTAACGTTTAATGACCTTTTTAATTCACTAAGCACTCTGTATGGGAACGCTACTTGTCTTGTCGGTCACAACAGTTGTGTAAACGTGCCGCTGGGAGGCGCTGTCTCAGTTTCCATACAAACTGATGCGTCTGATGTGTGTTAACGCAGATGAGAGTGACTCGTGTTTTGATCGTAATGACGACACTAAGGCCTGCCACACACAGACGGAAGCTTTCCGTTCGGAATTCCGAATGTGTATGGCTGGTCCATAGATGTCGTATGGATTTAGTGCGTTCGGACAGTCCGATTCGAGATTCCGAAACGGAATTCCATATGTACCTATGTGGCCGGCCTTAGGGCGCTTGTGCACTACCATGAATTTTAAGGTCCGGGCGTCCGGGTCTTTACTGTCTGTCGCGCCGTCCCGCTCACGTCAATACTATTTAATGGAAGAGCAAGCGAGATGAGAACTCAAGTAAAAAGCCGGACCGGAAAATTCATGGTAGTGCACAAGCGCCCTTAGGGTGCAGGATGTTTCGGCCGCGTGACAGCGAGTCCACTCATGACCGCGGTCGGTGTAACGCGACCAAAACGTCTAGATATTTCAAACCAAATTAATAATAAAAATAACATGATTAAGACCAGCTTAGCGATAAGATGTTTACGTGTTTGTGAATATATTAATTAATTCACGCCCAAATCCTCGCGCTTAGGCTTTCGTATAATAGAATGTGACATGTTTAGACATGTAATTATTCTCGCTATAAATGGGAACGGCGTGGGCGGGCCAGACAGCTGACGCCGTGTGCTTAACACATTGGAAGTTTTCACGCCAAACGTCACAGCGATTTCCCTTGTCAAACAATGGGGTGTCAGTGAGGTTTACCTGTGGAATGGTTCCATGGGATTAATGTGTCAAAGGAATTACACCGTGGGCGTTAGCCCTAACGATTTAAACCACGTACTTACTTGGCAGTCTTTATTTAATTAAGGTAAAAGTACCGATGGTCGACGCCTCAACGCGCAATAGATGACACCCATCTGGCACCTGTCTTACTATGACATAAGGTTGCAAATGCCAAGTATTGGGTCAGTGTCGAGCACAGAAACGTTTATCTACTATTTCAGAAAAAAAAATGCACGCTTCTTTGTGTCGACTTTTATTTTAGTGAGAGCTAATTTTAATTTATCTTAAGTTGAGAAACCGAGCGTTACTTTAGTTAGCGTAGTTGAGTATTTTTTGTATTACTTAAATACTCTACTTTTCATCATGCCTTTTCGTTTTCCTAGGTGTACTTCGAACTAAAAAAGTTTGCGGAACACTGCTCTCAAGCCTAAGGCTTGAAACAGTGCTCGACCGACGGTCAGCGCTGACTACTGTCGGTCGGCGTAGCTATATCAATGCAAGTCTTGAACGCGCACACAGCTACGCTGACGGTACGCGCGTGAATTGGATTCGATTTAGGCTTGAAATAGTGCTCGACCGACGGTCAGCGCTGACCGTCGGTCGAGCACTATTTCAAGCCTTAGCCTATCTCCTCAGTCGCCTCTTATGACATGCACGGAAGAAAAAGAGAGGCGTCGTGTTGAACCCAATGACAGGCAACTAAATTACATATGTAGCTAAAATGCATCCGTGGTGCATTCACAAGAAAATGGGTCTCGGTTCTCACGACTTCCCGGCTTAGTATTGTTAGTCGCAATAACTAGACCTATCATTACTATACTTTGCGGATGGTACTAATTATAAAGTACTACGGACGTAACGATCAGTTATGTGCTTGGGGTCAGCGACTTAGGTCATAGGTGGTAAATTACATGGTACAGATACAATACGTACAAAAGCTGTAAGCCAGGGATGACAAACCTTTAGTGCAGTGGTTCTTAACCTTGCCTGGCGGCCCACAATTCAAAAATATTAGAAGCCCACGACCCGATTAAGAATTAAAAACAAATGAAACGCAGTGATTCTGGTTGGTTTTTCAAAAAGTCCTGCTAGTCCTGCGACCCATCTCGATTTGGGTCGCGACCCGAGGTTAAGAAACGATGCTTTAGTGATATACAAGTATTTTTTTTATGAAACAAATAGTATTGAAGCTATGACTGGCTGATTAGAATATTTTTAATGATTTATGAGTAATAATTTCACTGCAAGTCAAAGTACAAAAACGTGTCAAAAATTTAAAATAATAGCAGAGTATCATCGAACCAATTGATTACTGACCCACCATAGAACCTATTCACAGTAAACGTCATAGTGACATTGCATTGCTTAACAAAGGAAATGTTTATGACGTTTATTGTGACAACGTTTTGCGGTGGGTCAGGAATTAGTTGGTTCGATAGTACCATGATTTCAAATTACCTATCCCATTTTTTTATTTTATGTCGTACTGACTAAAAGATGTCGTAGGCGTAGTTATAATACTGATGATCCTTATGAGAATTTAAGCTATTTTTTTCTTTCTTGCATCACAACCCCTAAATCACCCTGTAGGATGTAGTGTTCAAAGTTTTATTTTGTGCTGGACTTATAGGAGTAGAAAATTGAGTTTTCGCTTCGGTTAGTGCTAGATGAAAGTCAACCTAACCGATCTACGCTGTCCTCATATTTATCTACCCACTGGTTTCACACCCTTATTGTGTAATGAGGCGATCTAGCAGTCTACATACACACATACATACATATTCTCACGCCTGTATTCCCCAGAGGGGTAGGCAGAGCACATGAATTCAAAAATCCAGCGCCGCGTTTAGCAATTTAAGGGTAGCCAGATGGTTAAACGTGATATTGCAGTGACAGGTTGCTAGCCCGTCGCCCACAATAGCAGTCTACCATGTAGGTAGGTACATATGTATATCAATAAACCGGGGTTTTAGTTTAAGGGGTGAGTTGGGTTTGGAGTCGTTAAAACATTGATTTATTCACATACATTCATCAATCCATATTAATATTATAAATCGGAAAGTGAGTTTGTTTGTTTGTTCCGCTTTCACGCCGTAACTACTGCACCGATTGCTTTGAAATTTTGCAAACGTAAAGTTAGAAGTTTCGATTAAATAATAGGGTACTTTTTATCTCGGAATTTTTTTTATTCCCGAGCGAAAACAAAAATATAGTTTGCTCGATGGACGGATTGGAGATAGCGCTGTGTAGGTATATAACATATGAAGCAGGATTGTATAATTACGCCTATTAATCTGGCAGGCAGAAACCACCGGTGGGTTTTTAGTGGGTATGCCTCCCCTGCGAGGAGAGCCCCATATAACCGTCACGACGTGGCGGTATGCGCAAAGCATTTTCTCACCGCCGCATTACAAAACGGCGCTGTTTTGCAAAACGGCTAGGCGTTATGTAAAACGGCGGATTATACAATCCGCCTTCGACATATACATATAATATAGTATACCATTAAGTTTTGGTTTAACAACTAATCGTATCCAGCGTTACATCGCGCTTCTTAGATTTTTCCGTGGAGATGAAAAGTTTTCTTATAGTCGTGCTTCATACCACAATATAACCGAAATCCACGCGGGTAAAGACGCGGGCGGATACTAGTGTATTCATAAACTGGTAAGGCAGAACACACGAAACGAATAGGCAAAACCTAGACTTCAGGTTTTGCAGCCATTTCTAGCTTAATTTTAGGTTGAAACACCTCACAATTTCTTCTTTGGATGTCGTTTTGCTGCGGAACACTAAAATTCAAATTCCTAAAACAATGCGCTTTGTTGAAATAAGATTTAAGTAAACAAAGTACAGTCTAGTTTCAGATTCCAGCAAACGAATCAAACAAAATCACTGCATACGACATTGCAATTCCACAACAACACAGAGATAAAGAGAGAATAGAAGAGACAACGGCCCCTTTGGATCTCTGGATATGAACGCGGAAGAAACCGATCGAAAAAGGCTGTACGTTCTCGGTAACCTTGTAACCTTTTCAAAGTAAAGTAATTACGATTTTCTTTCAAAATTAACGCGATGTCATCGTGCCGTTTGCTGTGGAAAGGTTCAATGATGCTCCCTGAATTAAAGTAATTGATCGTTCGTCCTACCTGTCATGATAAATTATTTATAAACAGGATGCCTCAAAAAATATCGTCAAGCGAGATTCCAGAGACACACCTCAAGAGGTTTCCGAAACAACCCCATGTATGTTACGCGATTTTGTAGTTTATGATTTTTATTTTGCGTCTGCAAGGAAAATTATTCACCAATTTGGAAAAAAAATCAACCCTGTATCTCTACAATAGGCTTGTGGGCTGGGTTAAAAAAAGGAAATTCTAATTAGTCTGTTCGTTAGATTACGGAAAAATATGACACACATATTTTTTGTTTTATCAAAAGAGTAAACATCGACAAAGTTACAGATCATTAAACTGCCCGAGTGGACTTATGACGTCACGACTCGCTAAAAATTGTACCGAGTCGTGACATCACGCGAAACTTTTAAGCGCTGTATTATCGTCATTTTTCGTTTAAGATTTTTCAAATAAGAGAAAAAATATGTGTACAATATTTTTTGGTAATCTATTTGACGGACTAAATAGTTTTTTTTGTCAACTAGCCTATTAATGCCTCTGTGGTCAATAACGTCTTCTAGGACAAGGTGTCACAAAAAAAGAAAAAAAAACTTCTACTACAAAATTCACAACTAAATATTCTGCGAATATTTCAAGTGTCTACATGTTACCGTTAATTATACATACATATTCTCACGCCTGTATTCCCAAGAGGGGTAGGCAGAGCACATGAATTTAAATTCCAGTGCCACGATTAGCAATTTCAGGGTAACCAGATCGACACCTCCTACGCAGAAGGTCGTAACGTTAAATTTGTAACTTTTCAGGAGAGCGATTTTAAAACTCTTTTGTGTGTTTTGCAAGTTATATGACACGTATTGATTAAATTTTTGGTTCAATCTAGGCGCAGTGGTTTAAGTAACAGGAAAAATATATATTTATTGCAATATAAATTATTATTTCGTTAATATTTAACAAAATTTAAAGTTACGACTTTATTCTTTTTGTCTAAAGGTCGTATAAGTATGTTACGACTGTTTACGTTTGAATAAGGTCACATTAGCAGATTGTATATGGTCGTAAGTACGAAGTAAAAAGTCGTAACTACGATTTTTACACATGCATAGAGTCGTAACTTCATAGTTACGACGATTTGCACGGGGTACGGATGTTCGTGGCGTATACCTTTGCCAAGATACGACGTCGTAAGTCTGCTGTCATAAGTCGGACCGCGCCCCAATAGAACGGCGCAAATCGTCGAATGTTGTAGTGCGACGGTTTGCGTGGGACAATTCAAATGATACGACTTTTAGCGACTAGAAAACTCAGTAAATAACCAACATATTTACATTTTTGTTTCTGGAAGTTGTAGTTTGGATTAAAATAAATACAATGAGCCAAAAATCTCGTTTTTGGCAAAAACAGCGTTACGACCATTTGCGTCGGAGGTGTCGAGATGGTTAAATGTGATATTGCAGTGACAGATTGCTAGCCCATCGCCCACAATACACTAACCTTTTCCCAGAGTCGACTCTTACGACACCAACGGGAAGAAAAGGGGAGGTGCTATTCTAACCCGGCACCGGGTAAAACCGTGTGCCGGGTACCGTTATTTTATATCGACCCAAAACCACCAAACAAATCACAATCGACGGCTGCGTAGCGCATAAAAGTCGTAAATTTGACTGTGTATCGTTTCGCGCGCTCTGCCCATTTGGGAATACAGGCGTATGTAGGTATGTCACTCTATGCGACTTTAGTTTAGGTCATAGAGGACAGACCAACTAGAGAAACAATGATGGCCGCCCAGTTCCGCAAACCGTCAGTTTATTTCAACTTACAAACAGTCACAGAAACTGTAAAGAGCCAATAACCATAGAGGAAAAAGCCACTGCGTTACGCGCGATCTTGGGCCGGCCAATAAGAGCACAGCGAACGCCGCCATGCTTTGGCGGAATCGTCTTCGAACAAATTCAATGACCTTAGTACTCTATAGGTTCTGTCCTCTATGGTTTATGTTCACAAATGACGTTTCCACCCTGCTCTCGTTCTATTAGATCTGTGGCAACTATAAATACACGGAAAAGGTTTCAGGGTAGTCAATTTGCCTTCTAGATTGGACTCTCTCTAATTGAAAATCGAACCACGGTAAAGGGCAAAGTGCTTGTTAGTTTATTTGTTGACTAGCTTCGTCAACAGTTTTAGTGCTGTAAGTTTTCCGTGTGGTATCTGGTTTAGAATGACACGTCTTTTTTCCGTGGATCTCGTAAGAGACGACTAAGAAAACAGGTTACTAGTAGCATCCAAAAGAATGTAAAATCTAAAAAAAATCTGTCAGAAGCTGCGAAACGTGAAAGCCATGGATTTGTCTATGTAGCATTTAGTATGCTCTGCCTACTCCGTTTGGGAACACAGGCGTGATGTATGTATGTATGTATGTATGTTTTATCGCAGATCGCAGCTAATTTCTTACTACAATTTTTTTCACTCAGATACCAAAGTTACATTGCTTTGTGTGGCCTATTTATTATAAGTAAATAAGTACGTAAGTAAACACAGTATTGTACGAAAGAATAGAACACGAAATAACAAAAAAAAAAAAAACAAAAACAAAATAAATGAAATAGGGAACTACAGAGACGACTTTGAGGGACAGATAGGAAACTTCATTGAGACCATAGAGGACAGAACCTTTAGAGTACTAATGTCATCGAATTTGTTCGAAGACGATTCCGCCAAAGCATGGCGGCGTTCGCTGTGCTCTTATTGGCCTGCCCAATATCGCGCGTAACGCAGTGGCTTTTTCCTCTATGGTTATTGGCTCTTTACAGTTTCTGTGACAGTTTGTAAGTTGATATAAACTGATGGTTTGCGGAACTGGGTGGCCATCATTGTTTCTCTAGTTGGTTTGTCCTCTATTATTGAGACCGACAAGCAGGGGCAACAATAAGCATGGTGAGGTTCGGTGTAATAACAAAATATTCACAAAATTATAGTGATCAAAAAAAAGAGGGACGAATTGCCCGTTGTCGCATTTTTTACGAAAATACCACGCAATTAAGTATGTATATGATACTTAAAGCGAACCTAATTTACAGCTGTTGAAATACATGTATCAATAAATTATTCACCTTTAAAGGTATAATTTATTTCACATTCGGCAGATCTATAATTTTTCTGTAACTATAATTATTATGAATCGAATTTCAATACGTTTTACATGTAGAAAACCGCCAGTGAAAAACAACACTATCGGGCAGGAGTCGAAGAAATCTATACTTATATTACAAAGCGGAAGAGTGTGTTTGTTTGTTTGAACGCTCTAATCTCAGGAACTACTGGTTCGATCTGAAAAAATGTACTATTTTATCGAGGAAGGCTTTAGGCTATATAACATCACGCTGCAACCAATAGGAGAGAAAACTTAGAAAATGTAGAAAAAACGGGGGAAATAATTCATCTTTGAGAGCTTTCGTCACATGTATTGTGTTGCGAAAACGGTTCAAGATTTTCACAAATTATGTACATGAAAGAATTAGTCCTCTTCGATCTAAAAAAAGTCACTATTCCGCGTGGACGGAGTCGCGAGCACAGCTAGTCTTCTATTTTACGAAAATACCGCGCAATTAAGTGAAACATAAAGTGGTATCATTAGACGTTATTTACATGAAAGGAGATAGTTATCATTAGTTCATTACCAACCATACAACGCTTGTTAGGTTCCCTTCATGAGTTCTATTGGGCAAGAATTACCAATCAGGGCACTCATGCTGTGAACGTTTTCCGTTAGCTGGAAAGTCTGGTAAC
>BHDV01053339.1:54270-65918 GCA_005406045.1 Adoxophyes honmai | reverse complement strand
CCTAACCAAGATGATTCTGTAATGGTTCCAACACCAGTTTTCTCATTCCTATTAGAACCAAGGAGTTTATTGGTTCTTCAAGATAAACTATTTAGTTCTTTCTTGCATTGTATTGAAGAGGTTAAGGAGGATATTCTAGATGATTCTGTAGTGAATTTAGGGCTGTGTTCAGGTCAATATGTGAAAGGGTCCACTGTCAGTCGAGACACAAGGATTTCATTGACAATAAGACATGTTCCTAAGACTAGTTCCTTTAAAATAAATATTGGAAATAAAAGATAGTATTGGATTTACTTTTTTATTGCAACCAACCTTCACACATTGAAATTTTTTCTAAAGTATTGATGATCTCTTGCTAGCTTATCAAGGAGTATTTTGCTATGTTGATATAAAGACATAATACATAACTATATGAGGTTATCATAGTTCAATTTATGATTTTGAATAATTAAAAATCTAGATTCTTGTGCTTCAAATATCTAACAATAACTATTCCTTACTGCTGCCATATATTCATGCAATTATGTGTCATAAACACTCATTCTATTTTCAAAAACCATGACATAAAACCTGCCTTAACTGTTTCTAAAAAAATCTAGTTGGTTTCTTTTTTTTTGTAACACAAGAAATGCATTTAATTTCTGTTTAGTTTTATTTTTATTTTTTTTGTAATGGGTTTGTTTAAACTACTGTCCTGTGGAAGATATGTGCAAAAGGGGGGCTGTAGGTTAGGGGGAGCCCGCTATTGCGGGTCGAAGCCACCAAAGAACCCTGATGAATGTCCGGGTGACCATGAGCCGCATGAGGCAAAGGAGGCACCTGCAAGTTCTGATGGAAAGGTATCTGTAGTTATTTGGTAAATCAACTTTTTGTTGCATGTTGTTGCCATGGTTCGTAAATATCTTCTGTGAACTTTCTTTTTGTGAGATCTTATGAAATAGTATGTAGAGATCACTTGTTAGCTAGCTAATTAATGCAGAATAAACAACACAAAAAATTATTCACTATTTGCACTTTGCAGTGTCACCTGTTTACAGTATTTTTTTGGGGGTCTGTACCCATCCAAAGGGTGAAAACACTGTCCATTCCTCTGTCTGTCACCAGGCTGTATCTTACGAACCATGATAGTTAGACTGTTGAATTTTTTTACAGATTGTGTATTTCCAATATTTTTAATGTTTTTGGGTTGATATAAATAATGGGAACACTTGAAATATTAAAAAATCGGCCAAGTGCGAGTCGGACTCGCGCACGAAGGGTTCCGTACCAAAAACTGCAAAAAATCAGAATTTTTGTATGGGAGCCCCCCTCAAATACTAATTTTATTTTTATTCAATTATTTATTTTTAAAGTAGATATTAAATTAAACATTCTGTGAGCATTTCAAGTATTTACCTGTTACAGCTATTTAAATAGATCCAAAATAGCAAAAAAAAACACGTTTTTTGCATGGGAGCCCCCTTTAATTATTATAATTATTTTAATTTTAGTATTTGTTGTTATAGCGGCAACAGAAATACATTATCTGTGAAAATTTCAACTCTCTAGCTCTCACGGTTCACGAACCGGCTCACGAGATACAGCCTGGTGACAGACAGACGGACGGACAGACAGCGAAGTCTCAGTAATAGGGTCCCGTTTATACCCTTTGGGTACGGAACCCTAAAAATGGGACAAATTGTACCAAGTAGTGACGTCATCTGAATCTTCAGAGAACTGTATCCTCGTCATTTTAAGGTTCCTATGTCGCCTTTTACGACATCCACGGAAGAATTGGAGAAGTGTGACCGAAAAGAATAAATGTGTGTGAAATATTTTCGTTATCGATCTGACGGACTAAATAGTTTTTATTGGCATATCGTTTCAGAGCAGCGTGGTGTTAGGCGTGTACGAGGACGGCGGCAAGTTCGAGCTGACGCCGACGGCCGCGGCCGTCGACCAAGAGTCGGGCGGCAAAGTATCCAAACATCTCAATGAGTGAGTAATATAGCGCTAGCCAGTGGCGTAGCTAGGTAACCAAGGGCCCTGGGGCAAATAAAAAAATGGGGCCTCACACCTATGTAAACTGATTATTGTGGCGTAGCTAGCATGGGTGCCCCCCCCCCCCTAGAATTCGATAGAAACGGTTCGAGGGCCCCCTGAGCTTGAGGGCCCCGTGGCACTGCCCCGCTTAGCCCCTTGGTAGCTACGCCACTGGCGCTAACGCCACCTATCGTCAAGTGGTAGAACTTGTAAACGTCATCAACTGTCAAAGTGCACGTCGCGCTAACGAAGTTTCGAAGATCGGTTGCTTATACAACTTCCAACTATTTTTTTTTTAATGGCTTTCACTCTTGCTAGGTATGCAAGAAGTATTTTTCCAACTTTTTTTGATGACGTTTGTGGAAGAAGTGGTGCTATTGGACGATAGGTGGCGCTGGGGTCGCTACAATACTATTGTTACAGTCGAGTTCATAAATATATGAGCAGACAAATGCCAAATAAGTATGTAAACTTTTGCACCTTATTGTCAATGTCATAAAGGTGTACAGATATTTTTGAACCCTCAGTTTTGCTCATATAATTAATGAACTCAACTGTACAATTTTCTAGCACTTGGAGATGGTTCCTTTGGCATGTAGGATGTAGGTAATTTTTTTTGATCTGGTATCAGTCCGAACAAATAACTACCTACGATCAGATGTTATGCAAGTCAGATTCGCTTTTCAGAATGTGTCCTCCAGTGAGGAGCAATCACTCATTTCCGTTCCTAGAGACTAGAAGCGCGACTTCAGTTCTTGTATGTTAAGCCTTTTGAGTCGCTCGCAGACTTATATACAAATAGAAGACTCAAGTTTATGTACTTCGCGACTTCGCGTGCCAAAAGGAAGAGCAATGCTCTTCCTTTGACACGATTTCATTTAGTCTTGTACTACCTACTTAGATACTTATCCGTAAAAGTTTAACTTCCTAGAGACAGGACAACTTGAATAAGGCGGCGTCACCCTTGAATAAGAAACCATTTATTTTGATTGCACTCGGACTGTTAATTCCCATCACTAAAGCGCTCATGTGACGTTAGGTACAGTAGGTAGAGAAAAATTGGCACTTTTAGTTTTCATACAAATGCAGGAACTCGCGATACACACACACACACACACACACATCCTCACGCCCGTAGTCCCAAGATGGGTAGGGAGAGCACATGAATTCAAAAATCCAGTGCCATATTTAGCAATTTCAAGGTAATCAGATGATAAAACGTGATATTGTAGCGACGGTTGCTAGCCCATCGCCTACAATGCACTAACCCTTTCCCAGAGTCGACTCTTACGACACCCACGGGAAGAAAGGGGGAGGTGCTATTCTAACTTGCACCACACGGGTAACTAGCGATATCTATTTTGATTAAGTCTATGGAGTCGCTTCATTCTCAACATGCGTTATCTTATCAATCTCTTTCTTCTATTAGTAAAGTTAATGTTGTTCTTTCAGGGTGTCATCCCGGATGACGCTAGGGCGCGCCTTCCTGGTGTCGGACGTGGGCGGGTACTCGGCGGCCGCGCTGGCCAGCTACGGGCCCAAGGGCGCCGGCTTCAACGAGCTGGAGAGCCTGCACGAGGGACAGGTAAGCCCATGGGCGTACCGAGAGGGGGGCAGGGGGGGCAGCTGCTAATGTTGACGTCCCTACAAATTAAATCTCCCATAGAAAAAACGTGTTTTTTTTGCTGTCTATGGTGTGGAACCCATCGTGCGCGAGTCCGACTCGCACTTGGCCGTTTTTTTTTATTCTTTACTAATAAGTAGCTTATAAAAATCGGATTTGCCCCTCCCTGGCCCAGAACCTGGGTACGCCCTTGGGTAAGCCCTACAGCCCCTCACGAAGATATAAGGCCCTAGCGGTTTGTTTATGTTTTTTTTACTCGGTTACACTGCTCGGCATGCAATTTGACCAAAATTTCGCATTTTTTTAGTTTTTGGTACGGAACCTTTCGAGTGTCGAAACACGGTTTCATATTTACATAGCTTTGTACTTAAATAATAAAACAGTTGGGAAGAATATGTTTTAGGCGGGAAAGTATGACGCGTCGAGCGAGTCGCGTCGCTTTAATTCTGCGATAGTGTAAGTTTAGCCTAGGGGTTCCCAATTTTTATTTACTCATAGACCCCTTTTAAATTTTTATCAGGTTCGTTGGACCCCCTACAGCTATACATTTTTAAGATTCCCATATTTATTAAAACCAGCGTGGACCCCCGTCAAGTCTCCCATGGACATGGACCCTTGGGGGTTAACCTGGATCACTATGGGAATCACTAGTTTAGCCTAATTTTTTGGGGACTGTAGACAGAGACAGGTATAGTCTATCAAGCTATAGCGGGCTAGTCGCTGTTCCAGGAGAACGTCCGCTGGGGCGTGGGCGCGGGCGTGTCTTTACTCCGTCGTCGCGGCGCGTCGCGAGTGGCCGTGGACGCGGGCGCCGCACCCGCCGCCGCCGCCGAGGCCGCCGAGCTCGCCGCCTGGAGGTACCCATAAGCCCCTGTCTAGATGGAGCGAATACGCCGCGATTTTGAACGCGTTTGAATTATTCATTGCTGCATTTGTCACACTTAATGAAACTACGACGCATCGTAAAGAAGCAATGTACTCCAATATGCGGCCAATTCGCGCGAACTTCCTAACGAACGCCCGTCTAATAAAAACCTGTATGAACACCGCTCTGACGCGTGCGCGTGCAATGGATGCCAAATCCATGCGCATGACAAGTGCACACCGAGCGGGCTATTCATTACACTGGTAGCCTAGTTCGGACTAGACTATTTTAGTGACTAAATATGTCTAAACGGTGAAACTTTTCCCATCGCGGACGCCTATCGCAAACTCACTGGGTCCGGAGCGGAACCCGCGAGCGTCCGCACGCGGCGGGTGTCCGCGTCAACTAGCGTAGGCCTTAACTTAGCCTGAACAACTTGCAAATTTGAAGAACCCTCATTTTAGTTTTAAACTTACTTTAAAAACAGCTGCGATACGAATTCTTCAAAGATGACCATGATTAGTCAATAAAGAGACTAACTCAATAAAGAGTTACATACATTAGTTGACTACAATTTAAAATCCAAAATTCCAGGTTCGAAGAGTTCAAGTCTTCGGGGGCCCGGTCTCCCTCCACGCAGGTGGCCCCCCTGGCGGGGCCCGGCGGCGCCGCGGGGGCCGGCAGCGAGTGGCACGCGGGGGCCATCCGCGGCCGCGCGCAGAACTGGGCGCGCTTCCTGTCTGACATGCCTGCCAATAGGATGACGCCTGTGGACCTTGCACAGGTAAACGGGTTTGGGGATTCACCCCCCTTGGAAGTGTAGTGAACCTGGCGCCGCCTATTGTCCAGTAGCAGAACTACCACGAACGTCATCAAGTGTCAAAGTGTCCTAAAATGAAGTTTCCAAGTTGCATAAATACTTTCAACTTCCTCTATGTGGACTTCGGATCCCAGGCCAGGAGAGAGATCTCTATTGGAGCCTTTACCACAGGGGATACTAAAAGTCATGTTGTTTTTAGTGGGCACCTAATACCTATTCCTAACTCTGGAGTCCCACATAACACTTGCACTATTTGTAAATACATTTCCAACTGCAAAAAAGGTTAGATTGTTTTTAATGGGAACCTAATAACTATTCGCTGATGATCAAGTGTTGTTAGCATCGTCGGAGGAGGAGTTGCAGGAGATGGTTAACATTCTATGTGGCACATTGGAAAGGAAAGATATGAAAGTAAATGTAAGCAAAACGAAAGCTATGGTGTTTGAAAGAGATGATTGTGGGACAGAATGTAAGATTATGATTGAGGGTGAGAAAGTAGAACAAGTAAAAGAGTTTGTTTATCTGGGATCGGCGTTTACGAAAGATGGGAAGTGTGAAACTGATATTGAAAGAAGAGTGAATGCAGGAAACATGGTCAATGGAGCGTTGCGCGCCTTCATGAGCAGTGAGAAGGTGTCGAAAAAGGCACGTCTGGCTGTCCACAGAGGGGTGCTCGTTCCAACACTTATGTACGGTAGCGAAAGTTGGGTATGGCAAACGAAGCATAAAAGTAGAATAAATGCGGTAGAAATGAGAGCGTTAAGAAGTATGGAAGGTGTAACACTGAAAGACAGAATACGAAATACATAGTGTGATAAGGGAACAAGCTGGTGTGAAAGTAGTAGACATAGTGACAAGGATTGAAAAAAGTATGCTTAGCTGGTTTGGTCATATAGAGAGGATGGATGAAAGAAGATTGACTAAACAGATTTATACGGGAAGTGTGGATGGGTGTGTTGGGAGGGGAAGACCTAGACGGACATTCCGTGACCAAATCGCGGACGTTTTAGAAACAGGTCAGGTCAAGAGTACCCGAAATCGACGAGCATGTATGAAGAGATTAATGAATGTGGATGAAGCAAAAGAAGTATGCCAGGATCGTAGCAAGTGGAACAAAGTGGTCTCTGCCTACCCCTGTGGGAAAGAGGCGTGACTGTATGTATGTATGTATGTAATAACTATTCCCAACTCTGGGGAAGACGAGTCCCACATAACACTAGCATCGTCCACACAGTGCAGGGTATGTGTATATACATTTCCAACTGCGAAAAAGGATAGATTGTTTTTAATGGGAACTCTGGGGAAGGCGAATCCCACATAACGCTAGCATAATAATTGGTACAGGTTTATTAAGGCTAAATTGTTTTATCTGTGTCTTTCTGTCATTAAATGTCTTTCTTTCTTTTCCCCTAGGCGGCGCTAGATATGCTCTGCCCATTAGGCGTCAAGGTAACAGCTCACGACCGTAGTTGGATCGCGGCGCAACGCATGGAGGCGTTCATGGCCGTCGCGCGCGGCTCCTGCGAGGAGCCGGTGTTGCTCGAGTGCGAGTATAAACGCGGGGATGGACCTACTGTGCTCGTGGCCGCTAAGGGGGTCACGTTTGACAGGTGAGGGGGGGCACGGGAGGGGGTGACAGGTTGAGTGCTTAATGTATGAGGGGGGCGGTTAGTAAGTGAGGGGGTAATAAGTGGATGGAGTGTTTCAATGAGGGGCGGATGTCTGGTGGGGGGTGTTAGGTGGATCGAGTTTTTAGTGAAGGGCGGTTGGTAGGTTAGGGGGGTGGGCATGGTAGAATGTTTAGTATATGAGGGGAGCGGTTGGTAGGGGGTGACAGATGAAGTGTTTAACATATGAGGAGGGCGGTTACAAGCGAGGGGGTGATAAGTGGATGGAGTGTTTAATATATGAGGGGGCCGTTGCTAGGTGAGGGGGTAACAAGTGGATGGCGTTTTTTTAATGAGGGGGTGGTTGGTATTTGTGGGGGTGAAGAGTGGTAGGTGCAAACTTTTCGGGGTTTCATATAACGGTTTGATGCCTGAACATGATTTGTTAGAGAAGTAACTTAGCGTAGCACTACCTAATTACCTATTCCGTGCGGCAGCGGCGGGCTGTGCCTGAAGAAGCCGGCGGGCATGGTGGAGAACCGCGGCAGCATGGCCGGCGCCGCCGCCGCGCTCGCTGCGCTCAAGGCCATCGCGGAACTCAAGGTCAGTCTTAGGCTAACGTGCCTTTTTTATCAGAGCGAGACATCTGGCAAATTTTGCAATAAAACAAGTTTTTTAGTGTTTTACGCCCAAATAAGCCTGCCATACACACATTAATTGACATTGACGTGAACACTGAACACATTAATTAAAAAGAAATCAATACAAATAGAATAAGATGCTTAGCTAATTTTTGCACGGTGATCATCGCCAAGTTGCTATTCATGGATATCACCATGCCATACTTTTCGGACGGTAACAAAATGTCCGCCATATTGCCACAAGGGAGTTAACTTTTTTGCTAAACGATTTGTACATACCACCTTGATTTTTTTTTAAAGAGAGCTCCGTGTCCGATTCTGACACGTAAAAAAATCCTATGTTCCCAGATTCCCATCAACTTGGTGCTGGTGGCGCCCCTCTGCGAGAATATGGTGTCGGGGCAGTGCATGAAGGTCGGGGACGTGGTGCGGGCGCTCAACGGCCTCAGCATACAGGTATATTCTAAACTACGGCCTATTTTGAAATCTCAAGGGCTTATTAGAAGGCGCGAGTAGAGATGCGTGGGCGAGATAGACTATACCTGTCACTGTCTAAGTGAAGACATCAGAAAGTGAGAAAAGAGTCTATCTCGCGGGCGAAACGACTCGCGTTTTTGTGCTAAGCGTACAGATACTAAATTAACAGGACTTAAGGTAACGTAAGAGGTGAGGAGGCGACTACGGATATAGGTTTGAGTATGCTTCAGGCTACAGACTAACATCATGTCACTATTATACCTCTTCTATCTGCTTTCAAACCTAAAATTATGATAGAAGTGGCTGCGAGGCGTGAAATTGACATTGATTTTACTATGTCACGTTTCGTGTGCTCTGCCTTCCCCATTCAGGAACAGGCGTGAACGTATGTTATATACCTATTATTTATTGTTTAGTGATACTCTCCAAACTATCGACAATGTTAATAAACGATAAATAATCCTTTATACTTTTACAACTGACGCGGTGTTACCATCGCCTACTCTCAGTGTTGCCATCTACAACTGTCGGTGTTACCAGATCGAAGACACGGACATGGAGGGCCGGCTGATGCTGGCGGACGCGCTGGTGTACGGGCAGGCGGCGCACCGGCCCGCCATCGTCGTCGACGTTGCCACACTCACGCGTACGTACCTATTAGATTAGATTCATTTATTACAATTTGAAAAACATGTGGGAAAACCTCTATTCCTATCTCTCTCTCCAGGCAGGTGTTATGCCCGGGGACAGAAGTCCGGAGGAAGTTGGAAGTTGTATTTATGCAACCGATCGTTGAAACTTCGTTAGCGCGATGTAGGATCGTTTCGTTCGCTTATTCGACGAATGTGGCGCTGGGGCGCTACAAACACACTTAATTTACATGTCAGATACAAGTATTTCACTAACTAAAGGATCGTTTTCAAAATGGTAGTTAAGAAATAATATAAATAGGTAATTATTTTTTTAACAATGACATAACCAATTTTTTTTGCAAATAAAAAATAATGAAGTGGGCAGCCAGACCTGAGACGCTGTAAATAATTTAATAATTAAACTTTTCATTGGGTCAATTACAACAATTAATATATATTTATTTTTTTAAAGTAAAGTATTTATAAACTTTTGTAAGATTCCAATCGAGAGACAAAATATTTCTTTATGTCAAAATGTTTTCAAAATTGTTTCTAGTCAAACATAACAAACCCATGACGTAAACTAACATAATCTAATTTAACTTAACCTAACCTAATAAGTATGAAAACTTTATGAAAATGTGGGTACAAAATAATACAATTTGTCTCCCTTTTAGAATCTTACGAAAGTTTATAAATTCTCCCAAATTTTTTTAAAAGTTACGGATCTTGTTATTTGTTTTGTGGGAATTAATTTAGCCAGGAAAATGGCGAAAGAATTTTTAAGGTGAAATTTCCCTCGTATGAGGACCGGTACGTATTGCCTTAAATAATTTTACCTATGTATTTTGAAGCAGCTAGCTATACAAAGAAAGAAAAATACATATTCCAAATCCTTTATCAATGCCTGTTAGGGATGTTTTCATCCCTGGCCATTTTATCGATATCGATAATATACACAGATATCGTTGTGCCACACTAGTTTGGTTCGTCATGTTGGTATTTCTGTTCTTTTACAGCTCTTCTGCGTGCATGTTGGTAATGATCGGCCATGCAAACTGGTTCCATTGGCTAGTATGGGAGTCCCGACTCTTAAAACGTTCGGCTTCTCTCGGATATCGTTCTGCGCTTCTCGGCGCAGACGGTAACAGCCGATCTGACTTATTTTCTTGGGAATAGTGTAACATGGTATCTCCACAGACGGCGTATTACTGGCGACGGGCGGCGGCGCGTTCGGCTGCTTCAGCAACTCGGAGCGGCTGTGGCGCGCGCTGCGGGCCGCCGGCGCCGCCGCGGGGGACCGGCCGTGGCGCTTCCCGCTGTGGGACTACTACCACAGGCAGCTCACTGGTAACTATAGCCACAGGCAACTCTCTGGTAACTATACACCCCCTACAGACTCAAGCGAGAAGTCTCACGGAGAAGTCTTGCCAAAAAACGCGAGAACAGAGGAGGTGTCTACACTTATGCGAGAACTGGCTATGCAATGCAGCCTACAACTGGCGAGCGCGTAACTGACTCAAGCCGAGAACGCCCGTGAGCATCGAAGAGGCGTGAGTGTGATCGCTCTCTTGCCTTGCGCTCGCCTATTGTCCGATCGGTGTTGGTATTGGGTTTCACGGACAAACAGTTATACAGTTATCGCATGAGTGTAGATGCCTTCCCTGTTGTATGTAAAACACTGACAGTTGATGACATGATGATGTCTGTGTGTGAAAAAAGTTCTGCTACTGGACAATTGGTGGCGCTAGAGTCGATACATGTTTTAAGAAGCGACGCAGGAAGTAAGTTTAGGTATGCTTTAGGCGATAGGCTAGCAACCTATTACTATTAATATTATCAAACCGCGATTAGAAAGGGATTGAGCTCATATGTCATTTTTGAACTAACTCATAATATGACATTGTCAGTGGTAGAGTATGCAGATAAATTAAATTGTTATTTTGGTACAATGAAGTTTTAAAGCATGGAAAAATGTCAAATTATACAGGGTTTTTTTATTGATTTTTGAACAACTACGGCAATTTGATAAAGCGAAATAATGTGATTAGTGACAGATTTGTCAGATATGATATTACTATTTCTTATTAAACAAATGGCAGTATTTACCGAGAATAGAGTTTAAATATGCAAATCATATTCAGCTATTAATTATATTATCTATAAGGCTCTGCACTTATGAAGATATCAAAGATTGATTTAAGATTTTATTTAATAATTTATTAAGTACAATTGTGCTAACGGTACTCTCGAATCCCTTTCTAATCGCGGTTCGATAATACTTAGATGAAAGCATCTGATTTTAATCCATTAAGAAAGTACGAGTTTTCCTAACTTTTTGGTCTTATAGACTTGAGCTTCCGTTTTTCATTAAAATAGACACCCTGTTCAAGTAACTCAGCTGTATTTTTTGTTTCCAGATGATCCGGCAGTTGATTTAAGGAACAAGGGCTCTGGAAAAGCTACGCCCTGCCTGGGTGCTGCCTTCTTGAAGGTAAGACATCAATAATATTACATACCTACTATGTACAGCTCCACTCATGTACATGTTTATGCGTAAAGATATTGCTGTCTTTTTCTACCATTACTTGAGTGCTCAGTGTACTTAATGATATATTATGTGAATCGATAACGATATCGTTTGCGAAGTAACGCGAAATTTTATGGAGACAGCGACACGTCTCTGTACATTTTTCGCGTTAATACTTAAACGAAATCATTATCATTTCATGACCGTTTTGATTACACTAGACGCTCCGCTTGCTTTTCATGAAGTGTAGGCAGAGCATAGGTACCTGCGGAGTAGACCACCCTTTTGCTTAAGATTTATGAAATTTTCGTGTCCAAAAAAGTTGATGGTTTAGATACGCTTTAGGAAAAAGCCGTGGTAGCCCAGCGGTTCGACCTGTGGCCTCTCAAGCAGAGGGTCGTGGGTTCAAACCCCGGGCTCGCACCTCTGA
>BHDV01053339.1:23606-53772 GCA_005406045.1 Adoxophyes honmai | reverse complement strand
AGAAAACGTTACGGCGCGTTACATAGGGGGGAGGGGGGGGTCGAAAATCTTCAAAAATTGCGTTACGTAATACTTGAACGCTCCCCTAGTACTGAGAGGAGGCCTGTGCCCTGCAGTGGGACGTATATAGGCTGATGACGATACGCTTTAGGCTAGGTTAGCTAACTTCTTTCATCTAGGACTAGCTTTTAACCTAAAATTATGCCAAAAACGAAAAAAAAAAGAACTTTAGAATTTTGATGTAACTCTTGACGTTTCCGCAGAACTTCGTGTGCTGCGAGTGGCTCCACCTGGACACGACGGGCGTGGGCAAGCTCGCGCACGCGCCGCCGCCCTACCTGCGCGCGCGCCGCATGACGGGCCGCCCGGCAAGGACTCTGGTGCATCTGCTTGCGCGTTTAGCGCAGCCCGAAGCGGATGCTAAGACTTGCGAATAAAAAGAAATATTTTTTTGATGTTGTCGTTTCTTTTTTCAGTCGTTAAATACTGGTTTGACTTTAGTTAGGAGTTGCAAATATGCTAATTTTGTGATTCCATTCCATTGATTAATTTCCATTACTTTTCACGAATTCAATTCATTTTACACTCTAAAATGGCGCCATCTAGTTTGCCGGGGACTATATTTGCGTTCCATTACGCGCCGATGTCAGTTCCTGTCACTTATGATGTCTCTAGTTAGACAATGACAGGTGCAGTCTATCTCGCATCTCGCGTCGTATTGCGCGCGCGCCGCATGACGGGCCGCCCGGCGCGCACGCTCGTGCGTGTATCTGCTTGAGACTCGCGCAGCCTGAAGCGGATTCTAATAAAAATCGACTTGGGAATTTAAATAAACCGCCCAAGTGCGAGTCGGACTCGCGCACGAAGGGTTCCGTACCAATAACTGCAAAAAATCAGAATTTTTGTATGGGAGTCCCCCTTAAATACAAATTTTATTTTTATTCAATTATTTATTTTTTATTTTTAAAGTAGATATTTAATTAAACATTCTTTGAGCATTTCAAGTATTTAGCTGTTACAATTATTTAAATAGACCCAAAACAGCAAAAAAAAACTGCAAAAAAAATAAGTTTTTTGTAATGGGAGCATTACTAATTTTATTTTATTTATTTCCTTTTAAAGTAAATATTTAATTAAATATTCTGTGAACATTTCAAGTATTTACCTGCTACAGTTATTTAATTAGATCCAAATAAGCAAAAAAAAACACGTTTTTTGTATGGGAGGCCCCCTTAAATACTAATTTTATTTTATTTTAATTATTTTCTTTTAAAGTAAATATTTAATTAAATATTCTGTGAGCATTTCAACTCTCTAGCTCTCACGGTTCGTGAGATACAGCCTGGTGACAGACAGACAGACAGACAGACAGCGAAGTCTCAGTAATAGGGTCCCGTTTTTACCCTTTAGGTACGGAACCCTAAAAATCGTGTTTTAAGTGTTGTTGTTTCTTTTTTCAGTCTATAAATACTGGCTTTCGATACGAATTGCAAAAAAAAATTGGTGCCAATTATTCATATTAATTTTGTGATTCCATTCATTTCCACTCTTTGCCATTCGTTTCACTAAAGTAAATCAGCCTCCTTTAATCCTTATTAGTTTCTATCATCTAGAGCTAGAGATTCTAGAGACAAGAAAACGCCAAACAACCGTTTTGTTCTTATCCGATTCATACTTACCTACTAATCTTATTAAGACGTTAATCATAATCACTGACGTTCCGACTGCCCATGCATCGTTTCCGTAGTTTTCCAAATTACAATGACACACCTTACCAACAAAACCTACTTTTTCGATAGTTTGCTTTTTTGTTGACAGTAGATTTAGTTTCCTCTCAAAGGTTGGCTGTAAGAGATACCTTAAGGGATAAGTCTGCCTTTGTACTTCGCTATTTCATTTGCATATAAATTTGTCTTTTGTATTTTTCCTTTTTTACAAGTGTTTACTTACTTACTTATTTAGCCTACTGCACTTTTGTCATCCATCTGAGATGTGTACCAATTGTAAGTCAATCGGACTAAAAGTTAAGTTCCTTCTCGTAGACATGATTGGCTGCGCCACCTGAACTCTGCTACCAAATTATTGTCTTTTCACCTGACTTACGGAAGTATACCTATAAAATATCAGCTCAATCGATAACCGGGAAGTAGACCAAATGTTACTTGCAGGATTTGATTACATTACAGACAAACAAGCTTGTTGGCAGGCAAGATGAAACTAAATAAAATTGTGTAGGTGAAATGCATGAGCAGTTCGGTAGTAAGTTACAATGTAGTTTTTTTTTATCTTGGATACTAAAATGACAAAGTTTGTACTCCAGATACAAGCGAATTGGCTGTTATATCATAAGAAATAATCTAACCAACGATAATTTCATTTTCGATACAAGCTTTTTTTGCAGAATGTACTTTTTGCCGACTGTACTTCATTGTCGTCCATCCTAGATTATGTGCACCAGATTTTCAAATCAATCAGACCAAGGGTTGAAGAAGTCCCTCTATCGGAGACAGTCCCGGCTGGGCCACCAGAAGTCCACTACCGGAATATTGCTGTCATTCTAGTTATATAGGTACACCAAGTTTCAACTCAATCGGTCTATTGGAAGTGGTTCAAATCCTCGCAAGATTTGTAAACATACAACCATACATACAAAAGTGAAGTTAAATAAAAACTTGGAATAATAAAAAATGTGACAGTCTTAAACAACCAAATTTAGGTTTATTAAATTATTTCATATAATTAACCTACATCATCACCAATATCTGACACAATAAGGCTGCATAAATATCTGATACGAGATACGACTATGACTGTACAGTCAAGGAAATTGACACCTGTGCCACTTTTAACCTTTTCATAACGAGTTTCATTGCTTTTTATTAGTAGACAGTATTATGGTATGTCAAAGCGACATTTCTTGAAAACCATGGAACCAATTCACAGTAAACGTCATAGTGACCTCTCTTTATTTTTCAAAGGAAATCGTAATAATTATCACTTTGAAAAGGTCCTATGGTGGCTTATGAATTAAAGTCCGTGACCGTACAAAGTGGCACAGTTATCAATTTCCTTGACTGTACAATGGTCTGTAGTAAATTTAATTTATCGTTAATTTTCGATAGTGGAGATACATTTTTTTTTATTTGAGGCAGCACAGGTAACGTCATTTTAGTATCCGATAAAAAACCATGTACTATCTGGCATTGCGGATGTCTATGGGCGATGCTGATCTCTTCCTCTCAGTAGGCTTAGCACAGCAACACGCAGCTGTTTCGCGCGCGGGATAGACTACCTTTAATTCCTGACATCTCTATACTCTATTTATTTTAAGATTAGAGAAATTTAACGGATAAAATTAGAATTTTCCTCTGGAATCCAAATGTAAAATTGGAAATGATTATTTCAATGTCACTTGTTATGTTTGTAATACAAAAGGTACCAGTTTCTGCGGCGACGCATTGTGATTACTTAAAAATGTGTTAGGTTTTGGCAGTTGAAATTCAAATCTTAAAATAAATGGAGTATAGTTTATCTCGCGCGCAACTACTCGCACCTTGTCGTGCTAAGCCGGTGGCATAGCAACCCGCTTGATCGCGTGTCATTGCTAAACAGCGAGTTGAGATGTGTGTTCATAGTAGTCCAAGTGCGACATCACAAGCGCGGCGTCGGGTGTCGGGAGGGGACGGCGGCCCCACAATAATACAACACAATTTACAGCCATTTAGAATGTAATTGTTTTATGCAATAAATATAATTTGGAAATAACTAACAGAGTGTTCACTTCATTACATAGATTTGAGAAAATTACACATGACAGCCTACAATAATAATACAGCGTCGTGTTCCTTAGAGAAGTAGGTAAATAGAAAAGGTACTAGTGAGCTACGCTAGGGGCCGGGCAACGCAAGCTGGCAACGAAATGAAACACCGATGCTTATTGACCTAAAAATGAAGAAACATTTATTTTCAGTATGTCTTTTGTATAATTTAATAACAGAATGAATCAAGTGTGTCAAGAGAATAACAGAGCGGATTACTTCCCGTTTCGATAGAATAAGTTTCACCAACAATAGAAATATAATATTTATCAAGTCATTTACAGTTACAAATGCAGTACCAATAAATCTAATTTATTCGTTTACTGAGTTAGTTAAATTTAAACATTTATTATGATCGTTAATGTACACGCGCGGGCGGGGCCCGCCGCGAGCCGCTACTGATTCTTACGGGCACAGTATAGTATATTTTTTTGGGATTTTTAAGTTTTTATTCATCACGTACTTTATAAATATCTCATACTTGAAAAAAAAAAGACATTAAAATGTGCCGCGATGGCTCGCGCGCGCGGGCGCTGCGGCCGCCGCGGCGCGACGCACACCTATTCGTTTCCCTTTGTACCGCTACAGTTAAAATTGTTTCTTACATAGTAAAATTAACGGAATAGTTTAAATCTAAATAAAAAGGAGGCGGAGGCGCCGACGCGCCGCGCCTGCGTTACAATATATCATTCAACTGAAACGATGACAATATTTAAATTTATCGCAAACACTAGAGAAATGCAGGTCCAATACGATGGTAATATTGTGTGTCATGAAACAAAATGTATATTTGAATTCTCTGCTTTTTACACACACACTCGCCGGCGGCTCACTTCGACGTCATCATGGTGACGAATTCTGAAAACAAAAGAGACGGGTCAGTGATGGCGCGGGCGGGGCCGTCACGCACGACAGACAACCGGATGCACTAGAAGGGAGCACTAGTATTAGACAGTGAACCGACAGATAGACAAATCATAGTAACGGGGGAGCCTTCGGGGAGATACAATGAGAGTTACAAACATGTGCTTGATGTACGAACAACACAAACGGAGCGGCGATCGCCGAGGTCATGCCACTACAGGACTGAAATACCACCCCCGGGGGTCGGGCGTGCGCCTATAGTTTGCTGCCAGTCGGGGCCAGGTGGTATTTCGACAACTAAACTCTATATTACAGATATTAGACATGCATCAGTTCGGAGGAAACTTAGCGAGTTTCCCGGCGTAGCGGTCGGTTGTAAATCTGTCTCAATCAACTACACGTTCTGATAACTAATTCTACTAAGGTAGGTATTTCACAAACAGTTTTATTGAGTGACAAAGTTGCAAACGACGTTTCTACGCATTCGTTTGTTCGACCGGGCCCAGTTACCATTAATACAGACAGTGATTACAGTTAAACACTCCGATGCAAGATTAGACAAATAACAAAGGGCGCCCCAGGGCTAAACCAGAGAGCTCTTCTGCCATAAAAATTGCACGAAAACTAGTATTAATAAGATTGAAAAGTGCTGCAGAGGAGGTCTGTGGGACAGCTCGGGGCGCGACTGGTCCCGACGAGCGCGAGTCGACCGGCCAGTGGAGCCCGGGGTGAGAGCGGGGCAGTCAGGTGAAGGCAGGAACAGTTAGTAACGGGCAGCAAACCATTCAGAACACTGGCAGGTAGGTACCTATGGTCGCGCGGTGGCCGTCGCGCTACACTACGGGGGGTATTCGAGATCACAGCGTAATTGCGGAGTGTTTTCCGTGGGTTAGTTAGGAGGGGGCTACTAGCGCGCCGCCGGGCCGCGCGCTAGCGGCTCCCGGCGCAAGAGAATATGCGTCGCGCGAGCGCATGGAAGTCTGCAAACAACACGAACGCTGTAGCCAGCACCGCGCCGCCCACACTGCGCGGTGTTCCACTGACACGGGCCTATCCAAAGACCGGTCTTTACTCATGTGAACTGACGATCCGTTCGGCTTTACTGATTTCGGAATAGCGTAAGACAAAAGGCACCGTGTTTATTGGATCAAGACGCGAATAGAATTAGATTTCGTTGAATAATTTGGCTCAAGACTGACAAAGAGTGCGATAAAACAGAATTTATTCTCGAGCACCTCACGTGATGCTTCGGGTCGCGTTCGTCTTGGGAGTTCCGTACATCGAACGGCGACTTCCGAGCGTGTGTAATCGTGTGTAAGTTATGATTCGGGGTATGACAAATGTGTGAAAATTAGCGAGTACTGTTCGCGGCGAGACATTTACGAGGGGCTAGCGAGTGAGTGCGCGTTGTTGACAAGCGGCGCGCGGCGCATCCCGCGTACTGGCGCGCGCCCAAACGCAACTATTTTTTATAATCGCAGGAAACATAACACTGTATCCATGCAGCGAGCTCGTCTTACCGCGATACAATGACCGAACCATTGTTACGTCTGCGATCGTCATTCAATTGTTCGGTCGGGGTTTTTGGATGCTTCATCTCGTGACGAGAGAAGGTTGTAGTCGTGATTCAATGGAGCCTCCGCGATGACGCTGGCGCGCTTTATTTACGGAGCGCGGGCCACGGAAGCTTATTGCAAGAGCTACGGTAATTTACGAGATATCTTAAACGATCGCGCGCTAAACTTTGGATTATTTAAAAAGTTTGGTGTTCGTAAATCACGGGTATCATAAACGTTGAGCGCGAACGAGTAAACTTGTTTTCTCGGGAAAAGAAATTTATCGAGTCTCTGGAGTTATCGAAATAGTTTAGGCGCGGGTGAGGGCGCGACACACGGGCATGCGGGAGCGCGGGCAGAGGGTGGCATCGTCCTGGCACACAGACCACAGCGGGTGACACACCACATGGCACTCGCTGCCAGCCCGTCGGCACACATTCCATCGTCAAGACTGAACGGACTGGCATCGAGATTGGGGACACAAATCGCCAATTGATGTTTTTTCGGCGACACCACACCGTTTTCAGTACTCTACAAAATGCATCAACCCTGGAATTCCTCGAGTTTACTTAACATTATAACAGGATTATCGCATCCATACACTGGGCTGGTATCTGATTGGTATAGACGGCCAGGGTTGTTGCATTTCACAGGCATTAAGCTATGATTTATACAGCATCTTTCCATTTCCACACAAGCAATGGCAGCCCAGACGGGAAACACCGTCAAAAGTTTTGTAATCTACAACACGAATCCCATAAAAGCTGCCACTGCAGTGGCAGGCTCTATTCTTTCAACAGAAAAGTTAAAACCTAGCTTCCCTGCGAGGGAGAGCAGTAACTCCGAAGATGCGTTACTACTGCTTTGTTCAGGCCTTTTTCATACGACTGGCACAACTAGTCACATGTTCCAATGTCTAGTCTAGGTCCTAATAAGCTACTGTTAAACATCTTTTACTTAATAGCTATCAACCAAGATCGCACCAAAAAGATCATCAACATACTTTCCTCATTTTCCAGTCGCAAATACGGGCTGAACAACGCAGCAGAACAGGCTACAGCGCCTAAAGGCGGTCGCAGAGCATAGCGAAATTCAAGCGTCGCACTGTGCGAGCGTGAGGGCAATATTACTGCACGCATGCGACAGAGATAGCAGCGGGTCAACGCTCGAATACCTCTGCTCCGCGACCTTACCATCCACAAGAACCAGAACAAGCAAGTCGTCGACGTACCCTCGTAATTGACCTGGCCGTCGCCGTCGATATCGGCCTCGCGGATCATCTCGTCGACCTCCTCGTCGGTGAGCTTCTCGCCGAGGTTGGTCATGACGTGGCGCAGCTCGGCGGCCGAGATGAACCCGTTGCCGTCCTTGTCGAAGACGCGGAACGCTTCGCGGATCTCCTCCTCGCTGTCCGTGTCCTTCATCTTGCGCGCCATCATTGTGAGGAACTCGGGGAAGTCTATCGTGCCGTTACCTGGAAAGCGGAGAAGGGACACCGTTAGTCTAGAGTTATTCAGACTACCGCAGACTCAAATTTGCCGCGAGGGTAAAATAGCTGACGTAGAATATTTGACAATCTACAATATTGGAAGACTTAAATATTACGTACGCGTATCAAGAACAACTTCGGATAATACGGCTACAAATGATGCAATGGAAAGGTGTCGTCAAAGAGACATTATTAGACGGTTATTTCGTTTCAATCGGTTGACAGAATTAACATGAGAGTAAGGAAACAAACGTGACTACCATCACCAAAATAGCGAAAGGAACCATCAGCATGTTAATAAACATCACCAACAAACGAAAGAGACCTTTGCTCTGAAGATGTAATTTTGTTTACTAGATGTTTTAATTAGTAATGTGTAGTTTATCAATTCTGTGGGTCATCGTTCGCACAAAGATATAACAAGTGATGTAACTGTTAACTATTCTTGTTAATCAATCCTCACTCGCTCGCATTAGCACCAGATCTGTTGTACAGAGTAGCGCATGAAGTTCACGGTACACTAACCTTGGCACCTGGAAGCCTAATGGAATATTTTCAGGTAGAGTAAATATTAGTTTTAGTGGACTTGTTTACGCTGTTCATGAATAAGGGGTATGAGATGCGACCTTAATTGACGAGCCAAAAATAGAGTGTAATAAATAAATAATCTGCCGGAAACGTTGGCCGTTCGCAGTGAAAGGAAAATAGTAATAATGACAATAAAGTTGAAAGGATTCTTAGCACGAAACACAAGAGGAGGAAGCGAGGTGACAAATGATCGGTTTATTCTATTAGGGCCGGCGATGGAGACGGGCGAATAGATTAGTGGCGGTCTCAATAAACGTTTGTTTGATGCGGCGCTATTGTAGCCGCGGCCCGGCCGCCGCGCGACTGTTTCGTCGCCGCTTTCAGAACGGAAAACAATCGAATTCTCAAACGTCAAGAGCTGGGATTTATGGGGCAATAAAGGATTATAATGAAGGCATATGATTCGGATTGCTCATAAATGGGCCATAAAAATATACATGCACAGACTTCTACGTCGAACTGAATCTAGCATTAAGAATACCCAGCGGCCATCACAAAAAATAGTATCTATGGCAAGTAGCAAAAAAACTGTAGCATAGCTAACGTTTATACAATGAACACATTGTTCATCGCATCTGAGTGACATCATTGCCTCGGCTCGGTGATTAAATCATCCGCACACACGGGCGGCTCTCAGAGTTGGGATAAATATGGCATGTTGACAATGTGTCAAGAGTTATCTGTAACATTAACACATCGATATAGCTTGTACGTAGCCGTTAAAATTGTGACCGAAAACATTTTCGCGCTGCCTCCCGCGCGTTCGGATCGCAAACATTTTACGTCGCGACAAACATTTTTACTGGCGGCGGTATTGGTGGGATTTACCATTAGATTTGCATCCGCTGTAAACAGGCGCATTTCATGAATAATTCACTCGGGTGCCGTAACAATAAGCTCGCGAGCGCGGGCGCGCGTCGGAAACGGATCCGATCCGCACGATCACGCGTCGCGCGTGAATCCGTAAAATAGAATAATCTACATGCGAGATCCGAGGGACGCAGTGATGCTCATTAAAATTCTAGCATTGCTCCGCGTTGTGAAATTAGTCTTGAATATGCTACAGGAGAATTTACGAGTCTGTCCCGAAACGCTTCCTAATTCTAAGAGGATTGCATCACCCCGTTTATCGGGAAGAGAATTAAATGGTAGCACCAGGGTGAACGCTCCGCGAAGGTGCAAAAATAAGTGGGAGTTAAGTTTGGCGCTTCTAATTGTGGGTTAACCTTTGCGAGGTGGTTCGCGAGCTATTAATACCTGCAGCGCGATACGCTGAACTTTCGAGAATGCACGCCGCATTCCGGTCACTTTGTTCTAGCGCGCACCTGGGACTAACGCATCTTGCGTTGCTGCAGATTACTTCTGAATACTTTCTGATAGTGGCCAGGTAGGATGGTTTGATATCAGAGTCATAAGCAATTAAGACACTGCTGAGGATACGAGCGACTCCTGACTTTCTAGGTGAAGTTCATTGGCATTTGTCAGAGGCGAATACAATAGGCTATAATACTTGCGAGGAATAAAATATGAATTGGCTCGAGCTGATGCCGGCTGCGGGCGGCGGGTGGGCGGTGGGAAGGGCGTAATGGCGTTGTCGCCTTGAACCCGCTGCAGTCCACCGTGTTTGTTGTTTTTGCATCGTTCTCACAGCGGAGCAGGCTCCCAACAAGTTGCCATGTTTATCGCTAAGAACATAAACACCACATTGTATTGTTCTAACCTCATAATATTTATGAAAAACCGTTTAGTCAAGGGCAAGTCCGCGGTAGAGGAAACATCGGTGTTTCCCACTAGCGCTCCCCGAGGCGGATAATGAGGCCGTCCGAGCGAGTGACCAAACAGGATAAACAGATCGTTACCGCAACATCAGTCTTGCTATTAGGCTCGGTAACAAAATGTTCAGTTTTACAAAATAAACACAGAATAATAAATGACTGAACGTTATTTTTGTGCGCATGTAAATGAAGTGAAGAATCGAGCCGAGTTGTCCTTCCGCAACGGAAAATTACCATGGCATTCTTTTGTCGGTCCGTTTCAAGTCCGACAGAATAGGACCGCCTCAATAACTTTCTAGGTATATTGTCAACCTATTGAGTGAGACAGTACAGCAATAATGGGAGATTCTTAGCGTGCTATTGGCTGACGAGTAGGTCGCGTCCTATAGACACGCGATTTGTGTTTGTAGGGCGTTGCGGTCGTCTCGGATGGCTTCCCCTGATCGATACTGCGTTATAATTCACACGCAGCCTGCAGCGCTGTGAGGCTTCTGCTGGAATCTTACAATCTCATTACTGTGCTCCTTTTAACCATTCTTATGCCACTGCATTAGCCGACCAAAGTGCCTTTGAGAAACACCGTGGTATAGAAGAGCAAAGAGTTCTAAAGAAACACATCGCAAATAGTGATATCAGTTTTAGCTTCAACGCTCATTTATCGCTGATGGAGTCATAACATGTTTCGCGGCGGAGTCGATTAAAATCGCAATGGAGCGCGGCGTGCAATCAAACCGACAATCTAAAAGCAATTATGTAAACACGAGTCGTTTTCGGGGAAAGTGTGTAGCGTCGATGCCGCGTCTGCAGCACCCACGTCCACGCACCAGGAGATGAGCTCACTGCATTGTCTTACGGGAAAAAATCATTACTTAGCGGCAATTTATTCGCAATGAGCGCAAAACAAAGATTTATTAACGCTATCCTTTCACGAAAAAAAGTCTAAACTATCTTTTGAATAGATTATTCTAGCGCATCTGTAAACGATGATGCAGGGTCGTTAAAATAATATATTCCGAAAAATTATCTCAGCGCACAAGTGTTTAATATCTATTACCTTGAAATAGTCATACCTTGAATCATAGTTACCTAATGATACGATAAATACCTGTGAGCTGAGTGGTCTGACTTGTGCGCGCTCATTCTAATCGTTGTCAACTTCAGGGAGTATTAGCGTCTTAGCGGGCGACGGCGTGAGGCCAAATCAGAACAATTGAACACGCTTCAGCGACGCCATACAGCGGCCCGCACAAAGGCGTTACACCCAGCTAGCGCTCGCAAGGCCGCCTGACTCAACATGGCGTCAGCGCATGCGATACGTTCCTTATACGACTCTCAATTAGACAAGCCGGCCGATTACACGCTTAACTCTACCATTATCACTGCAGAGGCGAATGTCTGCCAATATTTGCTAATATTTTAAATACGAGCTGATAGTTGACAATTATAGCAGCCAGACTAATGAATCTTAATTATTGACGATTTTAAAAATATAACAATAGATTTGGCTAGTGCGAACGCGGAAGAGGTTGCAATGATTCCGCCGCGCGCCGGGGGTGAGCGCTCGCGTTATGAGAACGAGTTCGCTTTAGTACCACGCGCCGCTAAAAGTCTCGACATCAAAGAGTAAAATCGTTCAATAGTATCAATACCGTCCGATTAACAGCCGAGATTACCGGTCGAGTCGTCCGTCAATACCATACTTCATGTTATAAGAATAAACACATCAAATTAAGTAGATGAGAGCCGGGACGATGCTCCGACACAAACGATTACACGAGCGAGTCTGCTCCACGCGACACTGGCGCGCCGCCAAAACGAATATGCAAATTCATTTGCAATCTGCGATTCCAGACTCGCTGCGTTTTGCTCGATGTCAACAATGTTTATCGATCTATCAGCGGCCGGCTGTGGTGACCATCGCTTGCAACGTTGAATAACTCGTGGGGTAAACATCTTCGCAGTTCTCCGGAGGTCTGCGGAGCACCAGTTCCAATTAGTGTAATTTCCGCCCGCCGCGCCTTCCAACTACGAATCAATTTGATTAGTATGTGCCGGTGTTCGTCCGAGAGGCCGGGCTCGTCCTAAATAGTCGAGGCAACCGAATTAGTCCGTGATTCAGATTCGCAAAGGGCACTCGGGAGCAATTAGGACGACAACAATGGGTCAGCTATCTAGGCGAGCAGTCACGGGGGTGGTGTTCCTGATGCGACCGTCCGATGGCCCGATAAATAGCTTGGCGCGCGGCCAAGTCCTGACCATTAACACTGCCGTATGCCCGACGGCTACACTTGGTGTAACTGATGTTAATGCGTTAGATGAAATTGCTGCAGTCGCCTCAATGAGCACTAGCTCGGGCTGTGTGGCTGCGGCAGCGCACTTGTTTTACTAACGCGCTGTGGTCATGTCCCAACCGCGACCTTTTGGATCATCCGTCAATTAAATTACGCTCGTCGTTATCAGCTTAAGTCGTTTTTCATCTCCACTAGGACCTATGCTGTCACCAGCAGCGAGGAATGTCTTTCCCCCTAATACCTAAAGCTATTTGTGTGAACGCTACACGTCGTCTTTGGTTTTCGCATTCATTCGTCGTCGGCAATCTCGACTGATTTATCGCAGACTTACAGTCTCGACACAAACCAGAAGCTTTCCAGAGACATTCCTTTTTCGCTACCCTACCAGCAACTAATTTACTCCCTCGGTAATAAAATAATGTCACGTTTGTTGACGCCCGTCGAGGAAACTGTTTAAAAACAAATTAAAGTAACGGGCGTAACAAATAAGGTAAATGATTGTAGAAGGAAATAAATACCCCGGTTGACTAGCTGGCACTAATTGGCGAGCTGAAAAATAGAGAAGCATAAAACCACGAGCAAAACAAATGGGCCACGGAGGAGGATAAATGACGGCATCGGGGCGCGAACTACATAATAATGCGCGGGAAAGGTCAACCCTCGAGGCTTCGCCATAAAACCCTCGTCTGTTCGATATGTACGGCTGTTAACTTAATTGACTGAAGTTCTACGCGGACGGAAAGTGCGACGGTCATTTATTTTACTTTGTGCAAAGGGTAGTCAGATTGTAAAAGAATCGAGGTTTAAAATTTTCGTAGCAGGCAGCGAGGAGCGGCGCGGGGCAAGAGCGCGATCGATGGCGGGTTGCTTGACCGGTAACCTATTTTCATTGTGATCCCGGATTAGAAGCATGAATAGACGTATGCGTTGTAGCGCGTCAGCGACCATAAATCACAGAAATCGACATACGACGCGCATATCACTGTCCGTCGGGGGGCAAACAGCACTGACTTCCAATTAAGCGAGGCAGGCCGGTTGCCGTTTGAACTAGTTTCATCAGTGACATGATGCTCCTAGTTTCTATTATGATAAACTAGACCTTCAACTTTCCAAGTGAAACTAATAAATCGGTCGCGTAGCTGGCATCGGCTGGTATCGCGTGGAAAACTCGGCCGCTCGTACAAGAAAGGTTTTCCTGTGCGTGCCGTGCCGCAGGTCGATAATACGCCGGGCGAGTAATAGGGGGTCGATTCAGGTCAATCGAGCCGGTCGGAGTGGATCGCACGCGGGACAATCGAGCTAATTGAAGTTTGCCTCCACTCCGGCACGCGACCTGCTCGCGGAATGCCTTGCAGGGCCCACCTGCGAGCCAATTTGCATTTTTATGCCGGCGATTGAGCAATACAGATAGCGTATTTACATTTGCATACATAGTGGTTATGAATGCACGTATGTCATTGAAAAGAGAAAAAACTGGGTTGTCTGTTAAGCTATTTGGTCAGATGCAATGGAATAATGTGTAAAACACGTCAAATCCACGTGGATTTGTGAAAGGTAAATCTGCAGCGCAAACGGAGTTCAGAGGATTACGGCGGGCGGGCGGGCAGCGCCCCGCTGCAGGCGCGGCCGACACGTGCCCGTATTGATCGCCGCCCGCGCCCCGCACCGTCAGCTGGCAAAAAACACGCTCAGCAATCCACAAATCCCTGTTTTCTCGAGTCGTGGTCTCGTCGTGCTTTATCGCCTCATTAAAAGTTATCGACGTTGAGACAGCTCGTTACTGGAGACTTCATGAGGTCATAATTGACGGCCGGATAGCCCAGCGGTTAGAGAACCTGACTGTGAAGCTTGAGGTCCCGGGTTCGATCCCCGGTCGGGGCAGATGTTTGTATGATGAATACGAATGTTTGCTTTCGAGTCTTGGATGTTTATCTGTATATAAGTAAGTTTATCCGTTGTCTAGTACCCATAACACAGGCATTAAGTTGCCTACTTTGGGACTAGGTGATTGGTGTAAAAAATTGTCCAGTGATTGTCCAGTGATATAATTACGTCAAGCGAAGCGTTGCTTTTTATTTTCGTTGAGTTTATGGCAGATCTTAGTTTTATTATATCTAAGTCGCCACTCCATTCGGCAGTGACAAGATTGCGCGACGCTTGCTCTCACCACATAATCAGGGTTTCAATTCGCTGATGTGGTCAGTGTCGTGGCGTTTATACGTTATTAATGCGCGCACATTATGGACAGCCAATTCATTTGGTGGCGGGAGACACCGAAGCGAGTGTCATTAGCGGCGAAGGCCGACCGGTATATTTATTAGGTCTTTATTTAAATCGAGTGTGAGGGCGCGTGCCCAGTCAGCTGTCGAAGCGGCGTCAAGTAAGCCAGGTTTACGTTCCCGTTGGATTGTTCCGCAAATAGCGTGAGAGTAGCAGCGGCCGGCGGCTATCTCCGCGAGTGAACGACTTCTTATCGCGCCGCGTGACATCACCGCCAGAACCTTGCCAACTAGGGGACTGGGACCTTCGATAAAAAAACATTCCGCTGAGGAAATAACTTTGTTATACTCGTATCGTAAATCTTTGGCAATAACGACATATACGTTGTAAAGGGAACCCCATTGCCATTTGACCGTTGCGCGCGGAGTCAGCCATTCCAGAGCTCGGGTTTAATGGCATTATCAGGATTCCCAGCTGCGCGAAGCGGTTCAGCGATCGCGTAAAACTGCACTCGAAAAGCTATAAAGCTCATCGCAGCAGCTTCGCTTGCTGAGGTCATTGAAACTTGGCCGCTGCATCGGGCCTTTGCGGAAATCGGTCAGTGGGAGTAAGACGCCGGCGCCCACGCCGCAGCGGCCGGTCAAATTTGAAAACCACGAAGTATGCCTTCGACCGCCAGTACGCGAGCGATAGTTGTTGGCGACTAAAATAAATAGTGTGACGTGGGCACTCGCGTGAAAGTGACTCTTTGTGAGCGCAGGCGGGGCCGCTGCATCGCGGGCCGCGGAGATCGCGCGCAGCTTTCTCACGAAAGTCGAAGTACATTAATCAGGCCCCGACGATAGGAGACTTCTGACCAAGCCTGGACATGATGAATAAAACGTGCCAACATTTTTAAAAGAAACGCAAATGGCTTGACAGTGATCTGAATGGAACGACGCCCGAGAAATGTTTGGGTGTTACGTATAGATCAAAGTTTACAAATATCAATATCAAAAACATTGTGCGGGGACGTATGGCGTATAGAAATATTTTAGTAGAGTAGCTGAGAGTTGGCAGGAGGGCGAGCGGAGATCGCATCGCTGTAGTAAACAATCGGCGAGCGGCGCGCATTAAATAATTACGAACAGACTGCTGGTGGAAGCGTGCCCGGCCGATATAATATTTATCCGTTCAATATACAAATGCGTTGGAGCGCGATCTCATTTCACATTAAACCATAAAAGCACGAAACATAAAATACCTTCGTAATCAGCAAAATGCTGGGTGGCATTTCGAGCAATTTCCACTGATGTGTAAATACATAAAATAGTTTGGAACACATCACGCGGCGTGTCGTTGCGATTCGGGAACTTTAATGTATTCCCTGTGTAAGCACGCGGCAATTACCCCTTTAATTAAAGTAGATTCGGAGAAGGCAGCGACTTAACGACCAATTTCGACTGAAATCGAGACGACGAAACTCAATTATTTCCAGTTTCGCTGAATAACAGCTTCTAAGATCTGATGTACCATTAGACCGGCCAATTGAGCACAGTTCAGAATGAGAACCAGTTCAGCGCTCGAAAATGTCAGGTAAGACTAGCGTTATTCCGTCGTAAACCGCCTTGATTGATGCAGTTTCTGAGATTTTATTGAGACAAGGTCAACAGATACGGGGAAGGCCACATTAATCATTCCGCCTGTAATAAACCAGCTGTTCTAAACTGAAACATTCCCTTCACATCAAATGAAATCTAACCAGTGTAATACAGGCCAGCGGTGGTGATAAGCCGGCAGACAGGAAAAATGGCGTGTTATCGCGCTTTCCGCTGACGAATTAATTTACAGAGGTCATTCAGTCGCCGGAAACCGCAATATGGCTCAATAGCCCGCCGCAGGATTAGTACCTATGGACATTTTTGCTGTATTTCCCTAAAAATAAAATTTTTCAGGATGCTAGTTGTAATAAATAGCGGGGGCGCTGATGGCTCAAGGGAACGAGTTAACCTAAACGTAAGACATCTAAAGACTGTCACGTATGGTCTACTGATGTAATTACACATTTTTTTCAAGGTATGTATGTGCGTTCCATGGTTTTCGATAAGCTCGATTGAAAAACCAATAAAACAGCGTTTAGAGTTTTAGTGCAGTATGGATTAACTAACTAAGGCAAACTGTCCAGATGCTTCACCAATCTCGTACTAGGTACAATTGGTGGTGACTGTGGTAAGTCAGCTGGTAAGCTCCTTAATCAAAGCATGCACTCTACTGGAGTGATTACAGTAAATTTCAGATAACGCAAGAAATATACGGAGCGTTAACAAATTAAAGGGAATACAAAGAGCGACAAACAGCGACATTAGGCACGCGATTTCCTCATTGTCAAAATATGACCATTACCCTGATCCAATCTCTAATGTGAAAGGTCTGTTGATAAGTATCATGACGTTTTGTGTGGAAGTTCATTTCGCTGTACGTAAAAATAAACAAATTTTGACACAAACTTGGATGTCTAAAGTGCCAAGGACAATAACTCTAACCCGTAATCCTATCCTGTCTGCACTGAATCAAACTTTGCACGTAGCAAAAAACATAATGACTGAATGCCCAAATCTGTATGCGGCTATACCTTGAAGTAGATAATTGGTCGGTGGAAAAAATAGTTAATCACGATTAACTTTCAAATCGTTACTACATACATACATACATATTCTCACGCCTGTATTCCCAAGAGGGGTAAGCAGAGCACATGAATTGAAAAAACAAGTTCAAATCGTTACTGTGCAACAAAAAAATTAAACACTGGAAATGCTTGATATGTTCAGGATAGCGAAGCAATAACCGTTTTACACATTCCCACTTCTATTTATTAGCGCTCCATTTTATCAGCTTGGCAACTGGATTCGCTGATATAATTAAAAAAGTGCTTGTCGAATTGTTCGCGTTACGGATACGCGTCGACATGTTAATATGCTTGAAAGCTTTCTACTTAATATTCATTGGCGCTCACAGCCGTCAAGGCGTGTTTGTTCAGGCCATCCGTGCTTCGTGTGACGCTTCGAATTTGTGTATTTACATGGAAAAATACTTTGTTAGAATTCAGTATGTAGGACGCGGCGACTAAGAATTTATGAGCGAAGCAAAGTGCTCTAAGGCTGCATGCATGTACATAGACAAGGCGTGACCTTAATGTCAGTTTTTCACTAACAATGGCTAAGTTGTTTTGCTTGGTAATGGTACAGATTAGCATCCGACTGGCTATCTTGCGTGCGACTGCCCATCAGCTTTGCGGAAGAAACGGATTATAATCTCAATGAATATGGCTTCAGAATGAATGCAATAGTCCAAAGAAATACCGAAAACAAGTCTGCTTATCTTAACAACTAGTTTTGGAGCAATTGTCTTTTATTTCAGACAGCCCACGCCCGTCACAAAATGTAAGTTTCATTTCATATTATACATGCGGCTTACACAGAGGATTATGTTCGCAATTCATACCTTGGGTTGTCGCTCATAATTACCAGTTAGTCACACGTCATGCTAAGTACAGTCTATAGTTATCCCTGTCATAATTAATTACTGCCGCTAGGCGTTGTGTTTCACTTCCATCGACGGCTTCCAATTGTCGAATTGATTAGTTGCCTACACTAGCAGAGATGGGTTACAATTACAAGTGTAGTGTTGGTGTGTAGATAAGGCAAGCGTTTATACTTGAGGTAGTTTCAATGGAGGCTAATCTTGAAACCAGCAACAGCGATAATTTTCCGCAGTATCTTAACTTGAAAGACTCAAATGGCGTGTTAAAATGAGGCAAAGAAAACCTCGAGTTGCTAATGTCGCTATTTCTAACCAGTACCATAACAAAGGTGTCGGTTGGGTTCTGAATACAGATTGTCAGAGGGATATGTAAGAATAGTCCAAGTAAGACGAATGGGGGAAGCGTTATTCATTTCTGTTGCGCAGCAGGCAAAACGAGTGACAAAATATCCTTGTTCCCAACCGAGGCACTGAGCGATGCGAGCCAATTAGCCTAAATAATGTCCTTTTGTGCCGTTGCTAATGACTTTTAAATTGTTGTCAGTTTACTTGTTTACTTCAGGGTTTCTCGCAGACACAACATAAATCAAAGTATTAGGTTGTTTCTCAATAACAATGATTAACATAAATCTTAAGGTGAAGTGGCTAAAAAATTGTAGAATCTTCAACTTGAAGAGGCATTGAAATTCAAAACAGCCGTAAGAAACCTGTCTAGCCATTTTCATGATACAAATGCCTTAACATTTAAATGAAAGATTGTGGTGCCAGTAACCAGACGCTTGTTTACACAATAGTGCCGTGTTTACTAGGTATTCCATTTGCGGCCGATTGCAAGTGACAACAACTGGAAGGCTATTCACGCAACTCTGCAATCAAAGGCTCATTGATTCCTTCATTGCTACTGTAAAAGACTTCTTAGTATCAAATTATCATTGAAAGGGAAACAATGGAGTTGACGTTTGGACATCGTTCGTTAACTGTCCTAGGTAGCTTTGTATTTAGCAAAATATTTGCATGGTAGGCCGCGAACGTGGCTGATAACGCGTATCTGGTGTTTACGCAGCTTACTACTGCAAACTTCACGTGATACCGAACTGGTTCCTGCATTAACAAAACAAAGCTCAACTTCTGCGATGCCTATACTTTAAAGCCGAATACTAACCCGGGTTAGTTCATCTGATCTCACCAGGATCGGCTTCAATTGGCCCGAGATTACGGAAGAGTTACGATTGTCAATGTTGGTAAATAGAACTGAGCCGAACAGAGCCAATCGACGTCTATTTCAGTCTCATTGACATTTTGTAATTTATAATCCGCTAAAACCGAATCCTCGTTTACCAAGACGTGGGTAGACCTGAGTTTACTCGGAACATAGTCCGCGTAAATTGAAGTTAATAAAACATTTTTATCACTGTTGATCTACGTTGATGACATGAGTGTATCATTTTAATATCAGTTCCAAAGTCACGTTGTAGCAATGTTTAATCACGCAAAGTTTAGTCAACAGTACACAGTATTTCTTATTTGGTTAGCCGCCAAATAAACATTTGTTTTGCTACATCACGGCGACGTGTCGGCACGCACAGGGGAATAAGAATAATATAGCAAGTTGGGAATCGAGAGCAGCTGGGTGCAAACCGTTGGAGTTTCAAGAATGGGGAGCTAGACAATGGAGCCGGCGTTTTGGGACTCGGAAAGCAGAGGCTGTGAAGAACATTCGATTTGAAACCAAATCGGACTCTTGATTCAAATAGCCCCTGTTTTAAGGTCATAATCAAGGAGCTAAATCGCAGTTTCGTCTCGTCGGAATACTTTAGGTTTTCCCGAGATTCACGTACGAGCTCCTAGAAAGTTTGTAAAACAACAATAAGGATCTCAAAATGTCTCACCTTAGTTTTAAAGAGTTTTTATACCTCTCGGACAGGAAAAGGAATTTTTGGAGGTTGTAAACAAACGCCGAGGAGGCGTACGTGGCACCTTCGCATGGTAATGAAGTATTATCGCTGATTAGCTATCGGCAGATTAGAATAACGACTCGTCTAGTTCGCACCTGAGAAGCTATGTCACGGGCATTGCTATGAAAAACACTATCTAAATTGCCTTTTTAAATCGAAACGTTTCCATGGCTTTTTTATAACCCGATGGCCTTACTGTATCATAGAATTTAGTCATGGTAATGCTAAAATTTCAAACGGCGCAATGGTGACTTACATTGTAAGACCTATAATACTGATGGAGATAGTAAAAAAAAATGTATGATAGCGTGTTTTCTGAGTCATGGCTAATATGACGCCACGTCCGATTGACACATTCTTGGTTTCCAATATCGTGGTATTATCTTAATTCTTGATTGATACGCGATAATTCCAAGTATTGTCACTAGGGTATAACCAGTACGAAGGGTAAACACAGGGTTCGTACCTAATATTGATTTAACGTGTTTTAGTTTTGAGACATATTGACCGTACTTTGAAAGCAGACATGTATGTTGGATTGGATAAACGTTGTACGTCTACTTGTATGGCCGTACTTTCACTTTTCTACGCAACTTGGAAGCGGGTGTGCTTTTGAGAAAATCAACGATCTTTCTATCCATGAGCTAATAAACTTGGATTACAACATTGATATTGGGATAGTTCAATTGAAACTTCAAATAGAAACATTATGCCCGTGATGTGTTTAGAATAACAACTCTCAATTTCTAAGAGAGAGGCGACTAAAGAAACTGGTTTAGCTATGCTTTGGGCGAAAGGCTGGTCAAATGCAGCTTGTCACTGTTATACCTGTCAAAAGTGGGTGCGAACCGTGGAAGTCATGATTTTAAATTTTAACTATGTAACATTCAGTGTGTTTTGCGTGCGCTATTTGCGTATACAGACGTGATGTATGTAAATAGAAGCAATAGATATAGATCAGAAACACCAAATCAGCAATTGATAACGATTATCTACCTAGGTATTTCTTATCAGAATTTATTATCAGAAGCATGGGAATGGTGGAGATCAAAAGAGCTTGTGAAGCTCGTAGATCTGAAGCGGAGGTTCACTCCGTCTACGGCAAACAGGTAACGGTAGAAAGAACCGTAGCTTAAAGATGTTTAGAAGTGTATCTGGGATAGACTCTGTGTCTCAAGTGTCGTGGAAAGACTGTTTCAAATGTAGACTCACCGTCCGCGTCAACTTCGTTGATCATGTCTTGTAACTCTGCTTCTGTGGGGTTCTGTCCTAGCGACCGCATGACGGTGCCCAACTCTTTGGTGGTGATGGTGCCATCGCCGTCTTTGTCGAACAGTGAGAACGCCTCCTTGAATTCCGCGATCTGTTCTTCTGTTAGCTGATCAGCCTGAAATTAAATGCGGTGGGTTAGGGAGGTATCTTAATCTAGGTGAGGTACCTACTTACTAACGTATGGACGCATTTTAAAGATACTCCTTTTTTTGAGTTGGCAGGGTAGTTTTGTTATGGTTAGATTGTCACAACTTCATTTCAATGTAGGTCTCTGACAAAAAGGCATAATAAAGTAACTGATACCACTTTTGTTTACGGTTTGCTGTGATCAAAAGCGAATTTAGACATAAATATTTAGTCAACCTATTAAGTTAAGTTCACTATGCTAGTAGGTAGATTTCGATTAACTTTGCAAATTAGCAATCATAATGATAGATTACAAGTTAGGTACGTACAAGATATGAGTATGAAGCTCTTAATCAAATTCACTATGACAAAATTTACAAACTAGGTAGGTACTAAACAAGAACAACAAACAGTGAACATACGCAAAAATAGAAACAAGCAATCGAGAGAGAGTAGAGAAGAATTTAGAAGAGTTGCTTGAATCTTTCCACCCGATCAAGACAAAAGACTGACACAGCCAATAGGCCATGATAGTTTCTCATTTAACCGAACATGTCAACTTTAGGTGGCTCTTGTACAGAAGAAGAAAGTAATTTCGAGATAAGGCCAACACACTCCGGCATTTCAAGGTAATCGGTGATAAGAGGGATTCGAAGCTAATTGCATTCAAGATTACAATCTTGGGACGATTTGATTACGATTAAAAAAAGTAATTAAGATTTAAATACGTACAACCATGACGACCATCACTGCTAAAAGAGTATTTGAAACAGAACGAGTACTAGACGGCGAGCTACTCGCCTATCTGCAGATAAGTTGCTGATAAGATAGATTAGGAGTGTAATTACTACACGTCATACTGCGGCGTTAGATACGGAGTACTGCATTACAATAAATGCTATCAACACTATCAATATTTTATAATAGGTACATTCATTAGGCATACAGATATGTGGGTAATTAGATATGAACAGGATTATAAGTTGCAAATTACTTAGAATTGATCGGGTATTTATGTTATTTACAGTGATAATGTTTAATAGGTGTTAAATGAATTTGAAGGTTTGCTAAATTTCAACCTTATGCCTTTAGAATTTAAGGTTTAATTTAGATGAATAGCCAAATGTGGTACACACTTGAAACCAGACTGAAATGTACATACTCTAAACAGAGGTATACCTATAGTGAATTGTTTACTACCTAAAAACAGGAGCGTTTAATAAAATATTACTACTACATAATAAGTAATTACCTACACAAGTAAATCGATGTTTCATAGCAAAGACAAATATTTGCTTACAGTTAGCTACAAATGCCTTCAGAGTGTGAAATTCTTATTTGATTGCTTATTTCCATGTGAAACAACTTTTGTGCAAAATCCTTTCTGGTTCAGATTCAAATACAACAAGTTTTTACATATAAATCATAACTTAATTTACTTTCAGTAATAAACAAATGGATGTTATAGCATAGACCAGTTTTATATCATCTTCCCATACAAAGAAAAACCCTATTTATAAATATAACCTGAACCATAATTTATTTTAAAAACAAAAGATTTTAAATATTTTTAGAGCCAGCCAGTAGATTATAATAAAACAAGATAAGGTAGAAAAACAAAACCATTGCTAATATTTAATGTACCAAATTAAAAACATTTTACCACATTATGTATATGCGGGGCTTAATCACAGTATTTTTAATGACCTCTCGTCATTTAAGTCAGAGAATCACAAAAGTTTACAACGGTTTATTTTACCTACTTCAAAGTTGTTTGGTATAGGTACAGAGGGTACAAAGTAGCAAAGCAGGAAAATATCAACAAAAAACAAGCAAAAATATTACCAATTCTAATAAACAAAGTAATTAATCACTACAGGCAAAAGGTTTGGGTTTAATGGGATTAACATTCTGTAAACATTTGATTCACATAATTATCCTGTGTTAACATAGATGGTCTGACAAAAATACCTTCATTTAACACAAAAAAAATTAGAAACATCTAAATCATGCAGCTTATTCTGCCATTGGATAGTAATCTGTTTATAAACTTCAAAATTATTTTTCTTCATGGTTTTGCCTACCTACCTTTTTTATAGATTAGAATTTTAATGGACAAAATTAGGTAAAGAAATCCAAAGGTACTACTGGAAATTATTGATGTAGTTAATGTAACAATGACAGTTGATTTAGTTATTTTATTTTAATAACAATCTTTAGTAAAATTACTCATTTGGTAGAAATAAGGCATGTAAGGCTTTGCTTTAAAATAAAATTTTGTTTTCGATCTTATTCGTTTTTTGCATCATTATTAAAGTTTTGTCATTTCTTGATGTTATATTGTTATATCTGCGACTATATCAATATGTTGCCACAGATTCTCTAAATATGTAATATGTAATCTAATTATTATGAAGTTCTTAATGCAACTTTAAATATAAAACTACCGTGAGATTCACTCATAGTGAAATAACGGAACTACTCACGTTGATCACTATGATGGGTCATGGATTGTGACCCGAAACATGTTGAGCTAATATCGGAATAAAAAACGCGAGTAGTTCCGTTATTTCTTAATGCAAACAAAAATTATTTACAGTGATGTCTAGGGTTTACGATAAAAATGGGTATAGATTCAGAAAATAATCTATGTGCTAGAATTCAGTACACAAAAAATAGCTCAAACTTTATGGACTGTTAGTGGAAGATCTAGATCAGACTTCAGACATACCTATTTGGGAAATCTGTTAGCATAGCATACATACAATACTTTAATATGGTAAAATTGCCATGAGATTCCATCAACATTTTTTAATTTATCAAGTTTGGACAGACAGTTTTTTTTTATTCATTGCAAGTTTGACATTCTAATGTTAGAATGTTCTAAGCAATGTCATTGGTTTACATATTTACAGGAACCTCAGCAATATGTTTTGTTCTGAATATAGATAATTTATGAAGCATTGTATTGTCAAGCATACAACGTAAACAGCAGTTTGCTCAGTTGGTTTCATTCTCGAAGATAAATATTTATGTAACTGTTTGAAAATTCCTTCTGCTTTAGAATGTTTAAGCTACCTTAGACACAAATCTACTTTTGTAACTAAAAGCCAAAATTTTACAAATCAAGTGCCCAATAAGAATTTTCACATTGCAGCATACCCACTAATTATTTTATAAATTTTTGGTTGATTCCACTTAGCTTAACCTCTCGTATGCATGCTACGGAGCAGATCTGCTCCATTTTAAGGATATCTTTTTTTTATTTTTATTTTAATCACCATAATTTGTAGATATTGAAACAGAAGAGGCTCGAATGCAGTATATTTTTCCTTTCCCGCATACGAGGGGTTAATATGTAAATATCAATGAAATCAGATTGCATTGAGCTACTATAAAAATAAACCTATTTTTGTGACTACAAGCCAAAATTTTACAAATTAAGTGCCCAATAAGAATTTTAATGTTTCAGCATACCCACTAATTATATTATAAAGATTTGGTCAATCTCAGCTGAAGATGTGAAACTATGAATATCTTTTTATATTTTCATATAAAACAGTGTAATATGTAAACATCGGAACCAAATACATTATGATGCAGTATATTTTTTACTTCTTTATCACTTACAAAGGGTTAAATAGTCATGATTTGTTTTCTATGTAACATGTTTAAATCTACTGGTAACCTACTATTAACCTACTGGTCGGCTACTAACTAAACCATGGTTACATCCTAATTAGATTCTTTTAAGTAAAATATGAAAAACCTATTACCAATTTCCAAGTTATAATAATATAATGGTTCAATTTAAATACAGATTTTATTATAGAACACAGCCAAATCATTCATGACATCACACCACACTACATACTTGTGAGTTGCCAATGAATTCCATACATTCTATCAACAAGACAATAGAATTGCCAACTATTCTGGAAAAAACTGCACCTCCCTATTAAATCAATTGCAATTAGCAATCACTGTAATTATTCAAACCATTGTTTAGATTTTGTGGGAAAACTAGCCGCACCAGCGGTAAGTTTACATCACACGCAAACTTCTACTGGCAATACCTACATAATACCATCAAATAACTCTATTATCGCTCGCAAACATGATGATACCATGGAAAGGTGTAATTTATCAATTGTAGACACTTCAAGCAGTCTATGTACGAAGTTACTGTGGCATGAATCACACAGCCAAATAAGCAGTTAGTGACTGGTTCACCTTGAATTCTGCTCTTAATGAGCGCAAAACTAAGGGATGCTACAAACAAGCGTTATTATGAGTGTGCGAAGCCCTCGGCGGCGCCGAAGGGTCACGTTGTAAACACAACGGCTAGCCGCAGCGCCGCGCCGGCCCGCTTGACAACTAAACGTCAACGTATGAAGCGATAAGAGGCCACAATTCGATAACATTACCATTGTTTAGAGCCCGATACACGACGGGGGCAAGCAGAACCCGTTCTAATAACGAACTGCGTATGAAAATCGGTTGGAATAGTGCGAGCGATGAGTCAACGGGCGTTTGACAGTTGGGCCGGCGATCGATCCACCGTCAACAGGGCGCGACGCAGCCTCGCTGATTTACACTCGCACGAAACCACTTGTTTCCCCTGCCCCCAACGCCATATTAGAGACCGTGCTGACCGGCTCCGAGACGCAGGCGACGTCACTGCACCGGCAACACCTACGAACTATGGCGACGACCGATCTCAATATTAACGGACGCCGACGTCGCGGGCTCCCGGTGCATCCCGAATGATCCTCCGCCCCGGCCCGGCTCCCGACCCGGTCGCGAACTCAGAGAAGTTGTCGATCCGCAATGCGGTAAAAAAACGGCCGTCACAATAATGGAGGCCGTCATCACTATAAACACCGATACACCACATCCCCGAAATATACCCTGATCCTGGACCGGAACGATCCCCCGAATTCACTTTAGGCACCTCCGAGCGAAAATAACACTCACCATTGTAGATTAACTTGGATTATCTGGAGCTACACTAAAAAAATCACAGACTACGCCGCTAAAGCGACCGCACGGACCGACGGTTGAAACGATACTGCCGCCTCCTTTCGCGCGAGCGGCTGCGCCGAGAAACTCCCGACGGCGCGCTCCGAACTCGGCCGCGAGTCGTTCCGAATCGTGTATTCGATTCACCGTATTTTCATATCCGATTTCCGAGGAATCGTTCGCACTGCACTATCACTGGTGGTCGTTTTCAGATGCGGATCTCACGAACGTCCAAGTCCATGTCTCGGGACGCACGGCACGGGATTAGTTTTGGTCCGCAAAGGATAGTCGGTTTTATATCGGGCGGGTGCGGTGGCGAGGACGGGAGCGGCGCGCGCCGATCGGCCGGGGCGCACCTGCAATGCGTCACTGCGGGCCGGCGGGCGTGCGGCGGAGCCTCCGGCGCGGCCGCGGCGGCGGCGCCCGAGCCCGTGCCCTACTTCGCGCCGCAGTGCCCGCGCGGCGCCCGGCGCTGCCCGCGCGGGCTCGCCGTGCCCCGCATTACAACTCCATTAATGCCGCCGTATGTTACGGCTGTTATGACGATGTCGCCTCCCTGCTCAATCAATTACTCATAACGCTCATCTTTTTCACATTAAACGCGCATAATACTACCCTCTTTTATTACGCCGTGGGAGTCGGGGCATTTAGATAAATACTAGGGAGATGATTTCAACCACACAGTACCGTGGATTTTGACACATTAATTTTGTCATTATTTAACTGTTTACATACAATTACCCAGAATTGATCCACAAACTACGATAAACTAAGTAATAAAATAAAAGTAAAAACTTTTCTCCAATCATTGATGTTGATACTAGCGCAATCTATGGACGAGTAGATGCAACTTATATCGACGACTTAACATAATCTATCGACCACTAGATGGCAAACATAGTAAAATCATAAAAAAATTGTTTTTGTTGCATGCCAATTTATTAATAGGTACCTAACCTACAGACCATTATAAACACATGAATGATTAATAGCATAATAATAATTAATAGTATTCAATATATAGCCTGAAACTTTAATAGGCATGAACACGATATTTAAGGTATATTTCAAAAGGATGTTACTATAGGAATCGTGGTTTTCCTCAAAACTATAACAGTGCTGATTTTCCTGTTTTGTGTCGCTTTACAGTATTTTGCCACCTACGTTAAACTAGGATTTTTAAATCACTAAATATTTTACGCATCCGCCGCGAGCCCGTCTCGCCCTGAACGCTACAGCGTCTCATTTAAGTATCTCGAGCTGAGTTTACTTCGCTGCATGAAAGGCATTTTCTCTCATATTGGAATTCTTGGCTTTTATACACAGACATAATGTATTATAAGTCCTCGCATTCCCGAGTCGCGCGTGCTAGTATCTCTTTACTCCCGGTTCATTGCTGCTTTAATAGGGAATGTGGATGTGTGGCCTGAAAGGAGCAACAGTGGACGGCGAATCGAGAATTTGTTCGTACCCATCGTAATTTTATTTAGCGCGGCTGTCGTACGTGACCAAGCTACCAATTCGCCATTGGAATATAATAAAAGACACAGTATTTGAATAAACGTAATGAATATTTGAACAGAGTTGGGTATTTTTTAGCTGTAGGTGTCCCGCTGGGCCGGACAAGTTTTGGAATTGAATCAAATGTTTGGAGCCGGCGGCCGGCTACAGTGGCTACCGATGTCTCGCAGTTGGAGACTTGGAGAGCAACTTTTTAAAGATTGCGAGTAAATTATTACAATAATTTAGATTTTTTCTTGAGTAAGAAGAGACTTTAGGTTTTGGTATGCTTTACTTTAGGCGACAGGCCAATATTATATATCTTTCATTCACATTTCTGTGTGCTCAGTATGCTTGAGATTTTGCGATTTGATGGATGGTAGACAATCTAGTATTTTTAAGTAATGTAAACTTTGTCTTTAGTTTATGATTTTCTATTGCTCGGTGTATTGGTTCAACACTGTAATGCCGTGTACCTAATTGTATTTGTTAAATAAAATAATAGTTAATAAATAATTTCTTCCGTGGATGTCATAACAGGCAACTAAGGAAATAGGTTTGGTATGCTTTAGACGACAGGTTAGCAACCTGTCACTATAATTCCTCCTCCATCTCTTTTCAAACCTAAGATTATGATGATAGAAGTGGCTGCTGGTCATGTTTCGGGTGCTGCTTGTATGTTGAACGCAAAATAAACACGTAAAGGTAGTTCAAGAACACGCGTCACCCTAACCCAGCCTAATTCCAAAGAATTGTCACCAAAACGTCGGTTTCCGCTTAACAAGGGCCCTGTCCATTTACGCGCGAATTGGCAGCGTATTGGAGTACATTGCTTCTTCACGACGCGTCATAGTTTCATTAAACGTGACAAACGCAGCAATGAATAGTCAAACGCGTTCAAAATCGCGGCGTATTCCTTCTGGACAGGGTCAAAGGTAACACTCGCATGCATTCAATTATACAAAAAGCAGTAGGGGAGGCTTGAATTAGCGTGATGACGGGAGCGGCCGATAGGTGGCGCCAATCACTCGGCGACATGCGACGCTTTTTAGTCGGTTAATACCGGTTTGTAACATGGAAGTACTTATTAATGGTGTTAGCGCATTGACTGTTAAAAGCGTTAGCGTTACAAGACATTGTTATAACATTTTATAACAAACAAGCAGACCCGGCGAACTTTGTTCCGCCGAGGTTTTTGTTTGTGTCTGTAGTCATGCTACGTTTTATGTCATACTAGCTTTCCGCCCGCGGCTTCGCCCGCGTGGAACTCGATTATATTGCGGTATAAAGCACAACTATAAGAAAACTCCTCGTTTCAAACGACACACAGCGCAATCGATCTATCATCTATCGATCGATATCGATCTATCATCGATTGATATCGATCTATCAAGCAAATTATTTTTATTTTCCCTCGGGAACATCAATTTTTTCCGGGATAAAAAGTACCCTATTATTTAATCCGGACTTCTATCTTTATGTCTGCAAAATCGGTTCAGTAGTTACGGCGTGAAAGCGGAACAAACAAACAAACAAACAAACAAACTCACTTTCTGACTTATTTAGTAAGGATAAGGATATCCTCCGGGAAGGGGTAAAAGGTATCCTACACCAATCTCCTGATTCTAAGCTGCCTCCCCACCAGTTTTCAGTTAAATCGGTTCAGTCGTGTACTTTTACAATACTCTGTCTTGGAACTAGGATAACTGGACGATATGCTAGAAGTGTGCGTTTTGCGTGCTCTGCTTAACCCGTGTGGCAATGCAGGCATGATTGTATGTTAAGAACTAAAACTTATGTCAAGAAAATACCTTGATTAGGTACTTAATGGCACCAACTTTAGACTAAGTCCATAATAAATTCACAAAAACTCCGCATGGTTCTTTGTGTTGAGCTGGACTATCCATCGCGGTTCCAGAGTAATGGAGGCTGGGAGCTTCGGATTTACGAGCCAAGTTCCTCGCTGCAGCAGTTTTTTAAGGTAAAGGAATGCAGGCCTTGCAGCTTCATGGGTTTGGTTTCGCAAAACTGGCTGAGTCGTAAATTATTATGAAAACTAATTTGCACGCAGAAGTCATAATTTCTTATCTATCTATACTTATAATAAAACTGTAGAGAGGTCAATTCTGTACATTAAATATATATCCAAAATTAATATTGGAGGATGATTG
>BHDV01053228.1:0-24139 GCA_005406045.1 Adoxophyes honmai | reverse complement strand
GGTAGAATAGTGACAGGTTGCTAGCCTGTCGCCTAAAACATACCAAAACCTATTTCCTTAGTCGCCTCTTACGACATCCACGGAACAAATGGAGAGGCGTTATTCTATCCCGACGCCACACCACTGAGGATACAGACGTTAAATGCTGTACCTAATGAAAAAACTCAAATCAAAATAGACGTTTTCAACCAAAAACTCCTTTGACAAAAGCTCCATTCATCAACCAGTGGTCCAATGGTTTCCAATACTTATCACCAAGGTGATCACCGCTCGCACACAATGGTGATCAAACGGGCGATAGTTCCGAGGCTGTTTTTTTATTTCCTACTGGAAATGAATCGCAAGAATGTTCGGTGGTTTATTGTTTTAGTGTTGCATACATACATACATACATACATTCAAATCAAAACTGTGACTATTTCACGTTTTAAGTATATACTTTTGGCATAATTTTAGGTTGATGCAAGGGGTAATAGTGACAGGTTGCTAGCCCTCCGCCTAAGACATACCTCGACCTTTTTCCTTAGTCGCCTTTTATGACATCAATGGAAGAAATGGAGAAGTGTTATGCTAATCCGACACCACACAAGAAGGTGATAGTGATTAAAAAAAAACATTTATTTCAGACAACACCGCACACTGTAACAGGGTCCATATAAAAACACATACATACATACATACATATTCTCACGCCTGTATTCCCAAGAGGGGTATGCAGAGCACATGAATTCAAAAAATCCAGTGCCATATTTAGCGATTTCAGGGTAACCAGATGGTTAAACGTGATATTGCAGTGACAGGTTGCTAGCCCAACGCCCACAATACACTAACCCTTTCCCAGAGTCGGCTCTTACAACACCCACGGGAAGAAAGGGGGAGGTGCTATTCTAACCCGGCACCACACGGGGAATTGGAATTGGTAAATAAAAATCCGAGATATTTAACGTCTAAAATGAAAACAAACCAAAGTTGTGAGACATTTTGACAAGATTTTATCTAAATAAAACTACGTAACAAACAGAGTAACCTTGTCAAACAGAATTTTAGACCTAATTAAATTCTTTTAGCTATCAGCTGGTCACAAAACATAATTCATCCAATGTCAACCAAACCATTCAGTATTTAAATAGTTCCCATCATCTGTGCCTCGGAGGGAATACAATGGAGTTGTTTTGCGAGCGGTGTGGACCGTTCTTTTTCCTCTGCGCTAAACGCAAAACGCGTGTAAGATTGTTGTTAGAGGTAACAAATACGTTCAGATTGCAAATACATACTTTATTTGTCAGAAACAAGAGATCAACATGTCTCAGATAAGAAGTCAAAATGTCATGTTAGATGAAACTATGTCATTCTAAAAACCATGCAGTGGATCAAAATTTTGCTTTATTTGATTACAAACAAACATCGGGACAGGTGATACTAAATAAAAATACTATACAAAAACCGGCCAAGTGCGAGTCGGACTCACGCACTGAGGGTTCCGTAAACGATACGTAAGTAAACGATACCGTGATGTAGCTTACAGCCAACGCCATCTAGTGACAGATTTTCGAACTAATGATAAATTTTTATTTTTATTTATTAAAAAAAAAACTACTTGGTAGATTTTGTTCAAACCAATTTTCGTTGGTAGTTTTTATGGTAATGTACATCATATATTTTTTTAGATTTATCACTCTTTTATTTTAGAAGTTAGAGGGGGGGGGGGACACAACTTTTTCGACTTTGGAAGCGTCTGTCGCGCAAACGATACACTTTAGAAAAGTATGATGTTAAAAACCTCAATATCATTTTTGAAGAGCTATCCATAGATGCCCCACACGTATGGGTTTGATGAAAAAAAAATTTTTGAGTTTCAATTCCATGTATGGGGAACCCTAAAAAAATATTGTTTTTTTTTAATTTTGTGTCAAAATCTTAATGCGGTTCACAGAACACATCTACTCACCAAGTTTTATTAGTATAGTCTTCATAGTTTCCGAAAAAAGTGGCTGTGACATACGGACAGACGGACAGACGGACAGACGGACAGACATGACGAATCTATAAGGGTTCCGTTTTTTGCCATTTGGCTACGGAACCCTAAAAATCAGATATCTAGTTGACAACTTTAGATTACGTCATTTGGTAACACTATGTGTGTGATAGATGTGACTTGTATATTGTAACACACGTGACACGTCTGTGATCGGTACATGTGACACATTAAATTAGAATATTTCTCAAATGACATGAGATCCCAAAAATTACTACAAATTTGGTGTTTAGGCGTTAAAAATATTGATGTGCGCAATCAAAATTGTCATTTACTTTCCTCGGATTTCATATAAGTGCAATTACCGATACCGTAGTGACGATATATTTTTTATATGGGTTGCCCCAAGTTTATTGTGTACTCCATCATGTTTGCTCCAAGCATCATATGCGTGAACAACGTGCTCAAAATCAGGTCAGTTGCATGCGCAAGGCTATGAAGTCGCTATTGGATGACGGATGATCTAATGATAGTCATTCACTGTTATTAAGTTGGTACTGTTCATATTACATCATATAAAATCCCTCTCCATTGCCTCCGTGGATGTCATACGTTGACTAAGGAAAGATGGTTGAGGCGCCTATGTTTAAAGCGGCAATTAGGTTGAGTTGATGTGATCAATGTATAAGAACTGTGTGGTGCCGGATTAAAATAGCACCTCCTCTTTCTTCCCGTGGGTGTCGTAAGAGTCGACTCTGGGAAAGGGGTTAGTGTATTGTAGGCGATGGGCTAGCAACCTGTCACTGCAATAATAATAATTATCATGTTTAACCATCTGGTTACCTTGAATTTGCTAAACATGGCACTGGATTTTTGAATTCATATGCTCTGCCTACCCCTCTTGGGAATACAGGCTTGAGAAAATGTTTATGTATATGTATGTACTTACTTGTGGGAAAGACTCCAATAGAGAGATCTCTCTCCAGGCAGATGTTATGCCTGGGGACCGAAGTCCACAGAGAGGAAGTTGGAAGTTGTACTTATGCAACCGCTCGTCGAAACTTCGTTAGCGCGATGTAGAACCGTTTAGTTCAGCTGTTCGACGTATGTGGCGCTGGGCGCTACATCAGCCCCCCTTTTAGACCGGAGGTCGGTGAAATCGCAGTGCAGTGGGAGATTGCAAGGGCCAGTTGTGAGCTGAGTGTAGGTAGAGGATTGGTCACTGTAGACACCAGGCATGTAGGTTAGCAACATGCTAGTGGTGCACAAGTGCCGTTTGTCTGGCTTGCTGTAACTGCGTCGTTATTGTGATTATGATGTAGGTAGGTCGATGTAGGTATGTCGAGGAAGGTTGCGTCAAATGTCCTAGTCGAAGGTCACCACTGTGGGAAAGACTCCAATAGAGAGATCTCTCTCCAGGCAGATGTTATGCCTGGGGACCGAAGTCCACAGAGAGGAAGTTGGAAGTTGTATTTATGCAACCGCTCGTCGAAACTTCGTTAGCGCGATGTAGAACCGTTTAGTTCGGCTGTTCGACGTATGTGGCGCTGGGCGCTACATACTTTTAGTTAAGTTCCTACACCGACAGAGTGTAGTCATTCTCACAAATTATTGTTTCTCCTCAGATTGGACCCCTCCTTCCGCGGCAAGGGTCTCTGCGAGCTGATGACGAAGCCCATAGAAGCCTTCGACCTTCGCCTGGACTTCGTGGAAGACAAGGACTACGACTTCTACGAGGTGGACCGGAACAGCCTGGAGCCTAACTGCCCGGAAACTTTGAGAGGACCAGGTGACTTAGTTTACTTCTAAACTTTATTTTATAAAGATGGCTGATATGTTTTAGTAGTTGTGGTAGCGTGTGTTTATCTGTGGATTTTTGTTGCGTTACTGGGAAATTAAAAACTGGTGCTCTAATGATAGAACCAGAAGTCACGGTAAAAACGGTTTAGATTTTTACTTGGAACAGCAAATGACGTAACCTAACCTTTATTGACCATCACGGGTCGTGGTTTTCTGACATAGTGGTGATAAAATGGTTCCTTTTAATTATGTGATATCAAGGGCAAGGACATTACCATATTATGTACATACAGTCACGAACCGGGATTGCTGAGCCACTTGCCACTGTTCGCAATTAAGACGTGTAATCAATGACCGATGTGACCGACTAGATTTCAGCTATTGGATTACTATAACATGACCAAGGTACAAACATAGGTAAGTGGCTCAACAATCCCTGTTTGCAATGGTACGCTTCCGAAAATCCCTGTGAAGTGTTTTTTGTATAAAACAATAAAAATCTGAAAATATTATCCCAGTCCTTTGTACTCCGCCTTTTAGTCAACCGCGAGCAATGTCGGACGATTGCAGGTGCATACACGCTGACTAACAAGACTTGCGTAAGGGACGTAAGGTAGCTAAAACACAGGGCTCAATGACCTGAAAAGCTGGAACATTTGTCTCCCACAATGTCAATAATGAAAAATTTCTGGAAATATTTTACACGGGTTTCTAGACGCTTATCACGACCACTGCTTAATTTTTATACGGTCAATTTCCGACCACCCTGTATATCAAGATAAAGCTAAATCAAAGCTTCTATAATCATCATCATCATCATCAGCCTATATACGTCCCACTGCAGGGCACAGGCCTCCTCTCAGTATGAGAGGGCTTGGGCTATAGTTCCCACGCGGGCCCAGTGCGGATTGGGAACTTCACACACAACGTTGAATTACTTCGTCGCTGTGTGTAGGTTTCCTCACGATGTTTTCCTTCACCGAATAGCTCGTGATAAATATCAAATTCGATATCGCACATAAATTCCGAAAAATTCAGAAGTGCGAGCCCGGGGTATGATCCCACTACCCTCTGCTTGAGAGGCCACAGGTCGAACCGCTGGGCTATCACGGCTTTTTTAAGCTTCTATAATGAGTCTCTCTAACTCTTCCAGGGCATCTCCACTCCGGCTACCTCTCATCAAAACCTGAAGCTACCTACCCTGCCCAGGATAAGTGGGCAGCAGGTTCAGACAAATGGGACCGCGTGGACTACCAAGGGTACAGGGGACACGGCTTCTATGATGAGAGGAACAGGCATTACAATAGACGAGTGGAAGACCAGTTTTACGTGCCGTATCAGATTGGTGAGTTGGGTAGTTATTTTACCTTATTATTAGTATATATTATTTACTTACACACGTGTAACTATACTTACTCCATTTTATTTAATATTAGACTAGCTAATATCCATTTTTAACCGACTTCAAAAAAAGGAGGAGGTTCTCAATTCGACCTAATTTATTTTTTGTGTTTGTTACTCGATATCTCGGAGACCCGTGAACCGATTTTCAAATTATTTTTTTTTAATTGAAAGGGAAACTCGAAATTGGTCCCATTTGCACGAAATCAGGATCTGATCGAGAAATCGAGGGAACTCTTCACATGGACATGTACGGCGTTTTCGGTAATTTGTCGATGAAGTCAAGAATTTACATTCAGTAAACAGAACACTTTCAAAATACTGCTAATTTGAAGTCGGTTTTTTTTGTTAATTATCTCTGAAATCTAAAGCCAAAACTGAAAATAATTATAGCAAAAACATAACATACATACATACAAAACCGTCACGCCTTATTCCCTTATTCACTTGTCACTATTTGTTATAATGTTCTCAATACAAACGGTATCACCATGAGCGGTGACGCCTTGAGTTTACTTAAAAACGTGTGGGGATTTGACCGTTACAATTCTAATCTTCAATGAAACAGAGTATAAGTATATACTAAGTACATCATAAAATAAAAAAGTTATTATCGTTGACACTAAACTTGGCTAGATTTTGATGGGTAGGAGTAAGTTTACGCGTTACTTTTGCCTACTGTTACCTAGCCCTACTACTTTAAATCTAGCCAAGTTAACTGCCGACTCTCTAGCCGCAGTGGGATCAGCCAACCTCATATTTTTCTCCATCCCAAAGGTATAGGCCGGAGCAATGACGACCAAGAATCTTGGGGACAATATGGCGGCATATACGGAGGCTTCGACTCCTACTACAAGAACAGAAATGACTACCACAAATCCCTCAGCCATTGGAGATTGTCTGACTTCGAACCGAAGGGCAGACCCTGGATCATCAAGACTGACTTCAACTACAACGATCTGAGAAGAGACGGGGATGATGAGATCCTGCCGTACTCCTATGGATCTTGGAAGAGGGGGAGGTGGAACAGTTCTGGAACATCAAATGGACTGGATTATGGAGAATCCAACTTCTATAAGCCTTTGAAGCCTTTCTATGGACCGCCGGATTACAAGAAAGGTACGATGCTTGTATTCTCAAACGGAGTAGCCTTTTCTAGCGTATGTTAGGTTACAATAGTGATAGTTAGGATGCGTAGTTTAAAGTTTAGGCAGTAGATTGGTCACTTTAGACACCAGGAGGTTAGCAACATGCTAGTGGTGCATAGTGCCGTAGTCTGGCTAGCAATTAAGACTGCGTCGTTCTTATGATAGAGGTTGGATGCGTCAAATGTCCAAGTCGAGGGTCACCAATTTGGGAAAGTCTCCAATAGAAAGATCTCTCTCTAGGCAGATGTTATGCCTGGGGACCGAAGTCCACAGAGAGAAAGTTGGTAGTTGTATTTATGCAACCGATTTTTGAAACTTCGTTAGCGCGATGTAGAACACTTTCACTCTTGATGATGATGACGTCCATCTGTGGAAGAAAATTTACTGTTTTACTACTTTGATTCTTAAGTTGCTGCTCCTCTCTACTACTCCAAATTCGTCAGGCAAACCCCTTTTAGGATACGTCCGCCTTTGATACTTTTTGTCTGCGACTTATCTGTATTTTTTATAATGAAGAGTTTTTGCTTTATTTTAATATCAGTATCATGATCTAAAGTCCTTTCTTTTAGGCGAGGACTGCACATCAGAGCGCCGCCCTGGCATGTCCCTCAGCACCGGCTCCATCCGACGGTCTCAGCACGCGCGCAACGTCCTCGAGTGCGAGGCTGCTTGCTTTGAGGAGAGGGAGTTCAAATGCGTGTCCTACAGCTACCGGTAAGATTATGCCATTTTTTACACAAAACGGTACGGAAGTCATTCTCCATGAAAAGTGCGCTTGACCAAAACATACATGGACACCGCTCACAGACATATATCTTGGCGTATGAGATGCCTTCGAAGTGTTTTCCACTAGCTTACCGAAAAAAATGCCGATTTCGAAGTTATTACAATGAAATTCACGTATCATTATTCATTCTTCATTGAGTCTTGAAAACTGTGTCAAGTATTTTTTGGAAAATCAATCCTTACGAGAGTAAAAGGGGTACGCAAAGTTAATATACGTATAAGATTTCAGAATTTCCTGTAATTCAACTTTTAAACGCGGACAAAAGCTAGTAAAGTGATAAAAACGATCTCATAGACTTGCAATTTTAATTTTGTATTAATTCTTACTTATATTCTCAGATATTCCAACTCCCACGGGTCTGACAACTGCTTCCTCAGTGAGAGGCCATATAGAGGGTTAGAGCTATCAGCTGACTCCGGGTCTGATGTCTACGCTATGCCGCAAGACTGTGCTGTATCGCACAAACCCTGGGTTGAGAGCGGTAAGTAAATCTTCTCTATAATATACAATACAGGGTGCTTATACATATGTACATACGTGCGAGTAATGTCAGCGTATGTTCGCAGCGAAGATAGGCTATGAAATTATAAACCATTTCAAGGCGTGCGCCTGCCAATCTGATTAGGAGTCACCAAAGACCGAAACAGGTCGGATCATTCACTCACTCATATTCAAGTTGAAGTCAAATTGATGATACGAAATCAATGCTTCTTACTCAAGTAATGCTACGCAATATAATGAAGTTCAGTTGTTAAAATTAGTGTGATAAAATTGAGGATATTCATATTAAGGTGGAACGAAATCACGACCTCAATTTATGGACACCAATAAATATTTACTTACATACATCATACCAACAATCAAAACCATGACTATTTCACGTTCCGCAGCCCCTGCTAGCATATTTATAGGTTTTAAGTTAATTAGTCCAATAGTGACAGGATGCTAGATATTTTAGTACATCCACAGAAGAAATAGAGGCGTTATTCCTAACCCGACACCACATCCAACACTACAAATTACCACCTACTCAGCTATGATACCCTAGTATCTTTCTTGCTGACGAACCTGTCTTCTTCCAGAGTGCTTCTGGCACGTCAGGTCAGGAGTGGCGGTAGCTGATGCTGTGGCCAGAGCAGCTCTTACTGTCGCTGGTCTGGGAGCCTGTGAGGCTGAATGTATCCGAGCCCAGGGATTCTTCTGCAGAGTCTTCAGCTTCAGGTTTGTCCTTGTCCAATTTTAAAGTATAGAAGAGTATACAGCAGCAAAGTGTGGAGAAAATACGTACTGTTATTGATTCACATAATTTACAAAGTGATAGACATAGGTGGAGCGTTGGAAACCACCCCCAAAGAAAATGCTCCAAAATGCTCAAACTTGGATAGGAACAGAGAAGTCAATCTCTATACAAACTACGAACAGTTGGGGCCAGTCCGAGCACGGTTGCCGTACGCTTGACACGCGTCTGTCAACGATTCTGCAACGTTTTCAAGAGTAACTACGGGAATTGTGAAATTGTAACAAGTATCTTAAAAGAAATGCCTTGAAAGTGTTTTCCGTTAGCTTACTATTAAAAAATGAACATTAGAATAGAGGAATTTATCACACTTTAAAATAATTACCTAATCATGCATTTCGCAATGTCCATCGTGTCAACTAGTTCGAAGAGGCTAAACTTTTTCTGTACAGGTTCTCGGCTCCGACGATTGGCGACGACCTTCCGAACTGTATCCTGACCGCTTCTCCCCCCACTGCTCTGTCCGCGGGGAGGGGGTTGCGCCCCTCCAAAGGGCACGAGCTGTATGCCCGCGGGAACTATGGGAGAGGCTGTGAACCTGCCTTGTTTGACACTGCTGTGGCGGGAGAGCCTAAGAAAGGTTTGTACATACATACATACACGTTAGTGTTTCGAAATGGGATATGCAGAAAAAATAAAGCATTACATAGACAAAACTAAAACTATTTGCTTTTTAGCCACTTCCTGCTTAATTTTATGTTTATAACAGATTATAAGAAGATGTTCATCACTTTTTGGCTTAATCCATTTCGATATTAAGACTGGCCACTGAGGTCCTTGGTGGCAGTCAATTGTTTTTATGATCAAAAAACTTCTGTTAGAAGATCAAGCAAATAGTTGTAGGTATACCTGACAACTGCTATATTTGCGGTCAATTTCCGTCCACCCTGTATAATGTAGATTTAGTTATGATCACGACTGTTGCAATTACAATTAGTCAATACACGTGATAATTTATGAAATAAAATTCACCTTCGTCTCGTTCCATGAAAATATACTCGTGTAGTTTACCATGCTCCCCCTACATAACCTATTACTCTCTGTGATTTCAGAATGTTACCTCCAATACGACAACGCGGCCAAACTCATCGGAGCAGCGATCAGGGGGCACGCTCGCGTGAGGGACGAACAGTCGTGTGGGGTCGCTTGCACGGACGCGCCGTTCCGGTGCCTAAGCTTCTCTTTCAAGTAAGTGGAAGTCCAGGGAAATTCGTCTTTTCTTCGAGATTAGGTAAAAATGATTCGGGCCTATTTGTGATACGTAATTGGAGTGCCGAAAAAGAGTTCAAATCCTACTTTCATCCTTCGGTTCTCCTACCTCACCAAGACATACTGAAATAGTTTTTTTAACCGACTTCAAAAAAGGAGGTATTCAATTCCGCCTCCTTTTTTATTTTTATTTTTATGTATCATCATCATCATCATCATCATCAGTCTATACATATACGTCCCACTGCAGGGCACAGGCCTCCTCTCAGAGGCCCATTGCGGATTGGGAACTTCACACACAACGTTGAATTACTTCGTCGCTGTGTGTAGGTTTCCTTACGATGTTTTCCTTCACCGAATAGCTCGTGATAAATATCAAATTGTATTTCGCACATAAATTCTGAAAAAATCAGAGGTGCGAGCCTGGGGTTTGAACCCACGACCGTCTGCTTGAGAGGCCACAGGCCGAACCGCAGGGCTACCACGGCTTTTTTCGAACAGCTGGGCTACCACGGCATTTTTATGTATGTTACCTCAGAACTTTTAAAGGGGTGGACCGATTTCGATGGTCCTTTTTGTGTTTGATAGCAAATGGCTTTCCATTGGTCCCTGAATACTTTTGGACATGCTATACTTTCTTGGCTTGACTGGTAATCTTCTTTCCAGCAACAACGCACCATCAGGAGTGGACAACTGCCTGCTTTCGGAGATCCGTCTCTTCGACCTTCAAAAGGGAGTGGACTATGAGCACTCAACCGATGACTGGCTTTTTGCCTTCGATCTCTTCAACGGTCAATGCTGGAGGAAGGTCCATGGGAAATACTATGAGTAAGTTGAACATGATTAGTTGTTTTACACATAAAACTACCGTGAGACTCACTCATAGTGAAAATTAACGGATTACTCACGTTGTTTATACCGAGATTAGCTCGACATGTTTCGGATCAATCCGTGATCCATCATCAGTGCGCGTCTGTCCGCTGCCGTGGCGCGTAGCTCCAGATGATGGATCACGGATTGATCCGAAACCTGTCGAGCTAATCTCGGTATAAACAACGTGAGTAATCCGTTAATTTTCACTATGATTAGTTGTGATAGAGAAGAGTATGCTTAGTTGGTTTGGGCATAAAGAAGATGGAAAAAGATATAGGATGAACGGCCTAGCGCTACTTATCCTCGAGTAGTAGAACTACGTCATCGGCTGTCAAAATCTGTTCTACATGGTTGTGGAGTTTCAAAGATCGGTTGCATTAGTACAATTTCCAACTTTCTCTCTGTGGTCTTCGGTCTCCAAGCGTAACATCTGCCTGGAGAGAGATTTCTCTGTTGGAGAGTTTAGCACAGATGGAAGAAGATTTACTAAACAGATTAGTACGGGGAGTGTGAATGGGTGTGCCGGGAGAAGGCATAGACAGACGTTCCGTGACCAAATTACGGATGTATTAGAAAAAGGTCAGGTCAATATTAGCGAAAGGCGGTGAACATGTATGACGTCATTGTTACTGTTACGCTTTTAATTTGATGCTATAGTTAGAAATCAAACAGAATAAACATAATAATATTGCTTCTTATTGATATGCCCAATTGTGTAGGAAATCTCGATTTCATGGCTTCAACTTCAAAAAGTCGTTCATGTTCACCCCAGAACTCCGTAATCTTATGATGCTCATTCCATAATTCTTCTTTTCAGCAACCACGCTCTAGAAATACCACGGCCGTTGACCCCAGCTGTACCATACCCATCAGGTCCTGACCGACCAGACGCTCCTAGTGGCCCTGGATACCTCCCGTCCCCTGAAGGTAATCCAGCAGGGAACCAATCATTGGTCTGATGGCTTTTTATTATACAGTTTTATAAGGCTGTGTGATAGACATTTTTTTCATAAAAATGCGTTTTTCTAGTGAAACTGCCTCAAATTTTGAGACGCGTCGAATGCAAAAACACCAGTATTTCTGTCGCAATTAGAATCAGAGTTTTGAGACCCATCAATCCTAAAAAGTGCACAACTTACTCGCTGATTGAAAACACTAGTAAGTAACATTTCCAACTTCAAAAACCTATCAAAAGTGGCATAATTCGTTTTACTAGGTTTTCGAATTTGTAAACGTCACTTTAGGTTTTGAAATCCAAAATTATCTGTGTAGAGAAACAATAAGAGGCTTTTAGGTTCATTATAATTGACAGTAGGTACACGAAATTCTGAATCCAACAAATATATATCTGTCGTATCCTGAAATAGCCCAGAAAAATATTAACAAATATTATAACATTTCTTTCCAGTGCATACCTATATCTCCGGCCCGCCGTCTGGCCCACCGTCTGGCCCGCCATCTGGCCCTCCGTCCGGCCCGCCATCAGGGCCAACTGGCCCAATCGGGCCTTACAGACCTGCCGAAAAACCTTACCCAGAAACTAGCCCAGGCTTTAAACCTTCCTACCCTTACCCAGACAACAGACCATACTACAAACCAGACTATGAACCCACTTACCCGGAATATAAACCCTATGAACCTTATTTACCTTCTAACCCTAGCGGGGCGGGGTATCCGGACTTTAAGCCTGGGTATTTGCCTAGGCCTGAGCCCAGGCCAGTTGTTAGGCCTATACCAAGGCCAGTTGTAAGGCCTATACCAAGGCCAGACCCTAGGCCAGTGGTGAAACCCTACCCTATTGACAAAGAGGATGGACCAAGTGAGTATTTTGAAAACTTTAGTTTTTGTTATTAGCATTAAGTTTTGAAATTGAAACAGTTTTCTCTTACATAACCATAATAGACAAACCGATGAAAAAGCAATATGATTTCAAATTCACTATTATACAGCCACCATTTTTTTTCAAGTAACTAAATACTTAGGTGTTTTTGTGTGTTATTTCATAGTTTTTATTTGTATTGTTTTTTTTGACAAACACAACTTTATCAAATTGTTTTTTTGTGTGTTCTAAATTTTTTGTGACATTCTGTTGCAGGTCGATTTTATTTAATTATCATTGTAGTTTTGTGTAGATGTAGATTGCAATTGAAAACACTTGCTTTTGGGTCGATTTTACCAAAGGAGAATAAAATATGGTTGAAATAAGTTACTGTTTCTGTTTATTCTGAGACCAAATTTTGTTCTTGTCTGGTTCAATGGACCTTAGTGATTTATGTAGTTTGGATATCATGTGCTATCCTTTCATCCATACTGTGTGTTGTTGCAAATCGTTCATTTTCATTAAAGCACCATGTTGAGTAACCATAGGGAACATTTTTTAAAATCATTGAAAATCATCAGAGCTTTAGATTCATACCAACATTACCAACTAACAAAACCTATTTTTCAAAATTTACACTCAGCTTTTTTTGCTCAGAAATTATTGTTCGTGTGTGAGAGTTTGTATGTCTATTGTTTCTTGTTCGTAACATTTAGGGACAGGACTTGTATTTCTGTCAATTCTCAAATAAGAAATTTTGTTCACGTCAAAAAGATTGCAAAGAAAAAACATAAGACTAACTTAATTCGAATCAATTAGGTTCCATCGAATAGTTCTACATATAGACGTAAAGGTACCATCACACTGGCTACAATACCTCTACCACTTTGAATGGCCCTTTGAATCTTTGTACTCTTGAACTAGGTAAAAACCCGCCGGGCGTTCGTCCATTTTAGCATTCGCTCTAATAATATCGACTTATTAATAAAAACTATTTAATACTAGCTGAGCTCGCGACTTCGTCCGCGTGGAATAGTTATTTTTGGCATTACCTTTTTTCGCAATAAAAGGTAGCCTATGTCCTTTCTCACGAAAGTCGAAAGATTGTCTGTACCAAATTTCATCAAAATCGGTTGAGAGGTTTAAGCGGGAAAGCGTAACAGACATACAGAGTTACTTTCGCATTTATAATATTAGTAGGGATAATTTAAAAGAGCAACTAGTTAATATAATTGGATTGGGGTTTAAATGATCTTAAACTTAATTAAAAATTAATTAATTTATCCTATAGTTGCGGTATCGTGGAGCCACTACACGGTGTCCGGGTTCCCGTGCCGGACGGGGACGACTTGCGCCCAGAATGTGGTGGCCGGACACTGGGCATGCGAGCCGGAAGGCGGTGAAGTGGGTAAGGAACAAACAGTCCTTACATTTTATATTGTGGAGTCACTACACGGTGTCCGGTTTCCCGTGCCGGACAGGGACGACCTGCGCCCAGAACGTGGTGGCCGGACACTGGGCTTGCGAGCCGGAAGGCGGTGAAGTTGGTAAGGAACAAACAGTCCTGACATTTTGTATCGTGGGGCCGCTACACGGTGTCCGGTTTCTCGTGCCGGACGGGGACGACTTGTGCCCAGAACGTGGTGGCCGGACACTGGGCGTGCGAGCCGGAAGGCGGTGAAGTGGGTAAGGACCAAACAGTCCTGACATTTTTATATCGTGGGGCCGCTACACGGTGTCCGGTTTCCCGTGGCGGACAGGCACGACTTTTGCGCAGAATGTGGTGTCCGGATACTGGGCCTGCGAGCCAGAAGGCAGTGAAGTTGGTAAGGAACAAACAGCGCAGTGTCATGACATTTTAAAATACACTGAAATTTTTAGAATAAGAATAAGTCTAATTTATTGAAAAACTGTATGTGTGTAGTGGTTGATTTCTTGCGACACGGCGATTTGTTATCAGTAGTAGGTACTTACGAATACAAAAACTTAAAAAAAAAACTTTTCTTACATTACCGCGCTGATCTCGGGTTACAAATTTGAAATATTTTCTTGTATTCGTAGTTTTGAATTCAATTATAGTACCGATATCGATAGTATAATTTGCACATTATTGTACCTACTATCACAGGATGCATGTTTCGAAATGTAAGTCATTTCCTTATCGTGTCTACTAAACGTATATTAGGAATATTACGATATATGGATGTAGTAAAATTTGCTTTTCGTTACAGGATCTTGGGACTATTGCTGCGCTCCCAGCCACCGATGTGGTTACAGCGAAGGTTTCAACAAACCATGGTAAGAAAACTCAATAACCTAACAAATTAAAAAAATAATCTTACTACCCCTTTCCGACTGACTTGAAATAACCGTGAGTGTTAAATTCCATTAATTTAATTTCAACCTTGTTGCCGGTGATTTACGGTTACATTTAAACTTTAAATTTTTAACTTATTTAAACGTTATATTTACTAGTATCTGACATGTAAAAATGGCACAATATGTCTTTCTGAATAAAAAAACGAACTAAATGAAGCGGGTGTAATTATAGAGATGAGTCAGAAACCAATTATTTCCTCTGTATATCATCTTTTATTTCCCAGGTGTTATGTAGGACCTGAAAACGACCAATGGCGGCCTTGCAGTGAAAAATATTATCCCTACCACCAACATAACGTGCCCCACCCCTCACAGGGCAACAGAGGTTAGTAGTGTCTTTGTGTCGCTTTGAGGCCTAATGTGCCCCATCTTTCAAAAGGTAACAAAGATTGGCAGTTCCTCTGTGTCACATTAAAAGGCCGAATGTGTCCCACCCCTCAAAAGACAACAGGGGTTGGTAGTTATTTTGTGGCGGTTTTAGGGTTTGTACACAAACCCGCGATGCGATGCGCTGTGACGCCGCAAATTCGCAAAATCCTGGCAATTTGCATGGTTACTTGAGTAGCAAGTTTGCAGGTTTATGCGATGCGACGTCGCATCGCGGTTTTGTGTACAAGCCAAATGTGTCCCACCCCTAAAAAACAACTGAAGTTAGTAGTATCTTAGTGTCGCTGTAAGAGGCCAAATGTGCCTCACTTTTCATTAGGCAACTGAGGTTAGAAGCCTCTTGGTGTCCCTTTATGGGGCTTAATGCGCCCCATTCCTCATATGGCATCAAAGGTTAGTACAGCCTCTTTGTGTCGCTTCAAGAGGCCGCATGTGCCTCACCCCTCAGGAGGCAACAGTTATTGAAACACCGTATCTGTGCCGCTAAGGCCTAATGTGCCCCATCCTTCACAAGGCAACACATGTTAGGGAAGCTTCTCTGTGTCGTTAAAATTTCATTTAAATTTTCAGAACCTCCATCGCGGTATCCTGGAAGGCCTTGGAACAACAGGCCATACTCAGAAGACAGAGATAGACCTATACTGGGCCCCTATATATCAGAGGCAGACAGGAAATACTGGGACGATCTGTACAAAAATGGACCCAAGGCGTACTACGACAGATATGGGAATCCTTTACCAGGTATTCGTTTTTGTGGTCTTTAGATGGATAGTAGACCCAGAGAAGGTTACATACATACATTTAATCACGCCTATGTTCCCAAATGGGGTAGGCAGAGCACGCGTAACGTGAAATAGAAATATCCATGATTATGACATTTATGACTATTTCACGCTTCGCAGCAACTTCTAGTGTCATTTTGGGTTTGAAAACAGATGTAAGTAGCAGTATAACAGTGACAGGTTGCTAGCCTGTCGCCTAAAATGTACTTTAATTTACTTCCTTCGTCACCTCTTACGAATTCCATGGAAGAAACGGAGAGGTGTTATTCTAAAACCGACACCACACTGTATCGGATATGATTCACAAAAAAAAATAGCTACATTTCTAACCTTTATTTCCAGGTTACACCCGTGTACCACCGATCAGCAGGCCTCACATAAAGTACCACCACAACTACCCTCGGCCCAGCAGTGGGCACTGGGCCCCGCTGGCGCTCGAGGCACCGCAAGAGCTGGACCCACCGGTACCAGGCGGCTTTGGGGTGGCAAGGTACAGATTTTATTTCCAATCTATGTCTCAGCGGTGGTCTAGTGGTGTACCTTCTTTATCTCTAGGTACTGGATCGAAATCCAGCCCCCCTAATTTTCTGAAATATTTATTTAAGACCTCGTACACTAGTTTTAAATCAGGTGTTGCTGATACCCCGCAGGAACTTTCCGTTTCCCCGGGATAAAATGAGGATTCAGCAGAATTAAGCATAGTGAAGCTTCCTACTAAAATAATTTTTCAATAGGTCCCGAAGTGAAAATTCATTTATTTATATGCTGTGGGAATTTCGCATTATCCAGAAAAAAAGGTGGTGTAATTTTATACTGATGACTAACTTTCAGAGATTATACCCTGCAAACAAAGAAATTTATTTAAAAAAATTGTCTGTCAGTTATCACTTTAATTTTTTTTATAGATTTTGCTGGTGTCGTAGACATTACAGATCTGTCGGAAACATTTTCCGTCGGACCCGTTTATCGTAAGATTTGATTATAAATATTATACGACGGATAGTGAATCTGACGGTAATAGTATCAGACCAAAAGCTTTAACTTACTGACAGATATCGTAATGTTTGTTTCGTTTCAGATACTGGCCTGTTGCATATCTTCATAAGGGTCCACCACCAAACATTACTTACTTCAGATTTAACGAAACATCTCCTAATTCTGATAGCAATAGTTTTAGACCTGAAATACCGGAAAGACCAGAACGGCCAGAAAGACCAGAAATACCAAAAAGACCAGGTCCAGTAAGAGAGTCCGATATACCAGACAAAATAGACAGAATAGACAGGCCTGAACTACCTAGGCCAAAACCAGGAGAATTCGTCAAAGTGGATACGGAGAAACCTAATGATGACACTAAAAAGCACAGAGACGAAAAAACTAGAAACTTTTCTAATGTAACTGATGATGTTATAAAAGTATTAGAAAAAGTTACAACAACAACGGCAAAAGCTGAAGCTAGGAATGACGATTCGAAAGAAGTTACTAAAAATGAAGTCAAATTAAACGTATCTGATGTCGAAATTATTAATCCAGTTGTAGTAGATAAAGACAACGATAAAATCAAAGGTATTGATGATAAGTTAGAAGATTTGACGGGTTCTCTTGAAGTTTTGGACATCGAAGACGCTAAGAAAGGTGATAAGGAGCCAGATGTCAAAACATTAGAAGCAGAAGAAAGACAAATAGAGGAGATAGGACGACTCCTCGCTAATCGGCGTGGTGGCCAGTTCATTTTACAAAAAAGATCACAAAAGGACTTAGAAACAAAAAACATAGCGATTGATAAAGATCTGGTCGAGTTTGATTTCGGTAACCGATTTCCAACCACAGAAAGGAGAGGTATAATAAAGAGAATAAGTAAAGATGAAATAGAAAGAGAACGCTTCAGTAATGACAAGAGTTTAGAAGTAAGTGAAACCACATTCGTTCGCCCTCCTAGAGTGTTAAGTACGACAGAAAACATAAGGAAAGCTATAGTTAATGGTAAAGTGTTCTATGACGCTACTATAAGGGAACAGAGAGACATTTACAACAACGCCTCAAGAAAACCAAGGAATTTTAGACATTTTGAAAATTCAAAAGCTTCAGCAACAAACAATAATTATGACATTAATAACGCCACGAGAAATTCAAGAAATTTTAGACATTTAGACGAAATGAAAGCACCAGCAATAGTAAATAATAATACTCATGATTTATTTAATAATTCCACAAGAAAATCTAGAAACTTCAGACAATTGGAAGACTCGAGGGCTCCTTCTGTGATTGCCAATTCTAATTATGGTAAAAAGAAAGTTATTAAAGCGAGGAATGTGAATCCTGTGAGGAGAGTGAGGAGAGTTTATAGAAAGAGATATAATCCAGAAGAAGTAAGAAAGAGATTGTTAGAGAGAGATAGGAGTTTGAAGGAGGCTAAAGAAGCTGTGAAAAATTGACATGTGATCTTTTTATAGTTAGTTTGTACTGGACCAATAGTTTGACATTTTTAAGCATCAATTCATATCGGATGATACAAGTAAGATGTCAATTATTGGTATAAAAAGGTATGAAAAATATTGGGTGTTTGCCCTTTAGAGTATAAGATACGATGTAAGCGCCTACTTTGATAAATATGCAATTACATATTTAGAAGCTTTTTTTATTTAACTACTGACGTTTCGAAGGATTGATTAATTCACAGTATTTTTTTAAATAAATATCTAACACTAAAAAAAATGAACAATTGAACCTTTTTAAAATAAACAGAGATGATATTAAATACATTAAGTAGATTTTTTTATAATATTCCTTACATCAACGTGTTATTGAAAGTCGTGAATAAATAAAGTCACATTAAAGTCTGCCCAGATTAAAACATAAACTATTTTATGCCTATATGCCTATTACTGATTAGTAAAGATAGACATAGAAATAATTAGGTATAATATAACACAATTATGTAAGTGAGGGTATTTTGGAAATATTAAGAATATTGTCAGTTTGATCACAAAACTTAGACTTTTTGTGTTGAATTGACGATGGTTAAAAATGGTAGATTATTTAGGTGTATTTATTTACTATTGCTATTTTATTTTAAACAGAAATTACTCTGAATCGTTCAACGCATGTTGTATGCGTCGGCCGCAAAAGTATAGAAAACACGGTAGTTGACCGCATCCGATGAACGATAGCTGTCCCAACCTGACTATACTCTGGCGGTTTAAATACTTAACTAAATGTGAACAAACTTCATGTCAGATTTGACAGGTTTTTTACTACCCACATTTTATTGGATGTGCAAATAGTTAAGCGAAGGAACAAAACAATTAAAAATGTTCTGTTGGTGCTTAAATTAGGTATACCTGAAACAATCGGAATTAGAACACTAACGTCCATTAGATCAATAAATATATACTCCGTTTTTTTTTGGGTTGAGAATTTTAACGGACACAATTTGAAATTATCTCTGGAATTCATTAGTAAAACTGGAAATAATTTATGCAAATACACTTAACATTGTTTGTTATACTGTTCTTAAATCAAACATCATCATAATTTGCGCCGATATCTTGGGATTACTCAGAAATGTGTTAGGATTTGACAGTTAAAATTCTCAACCCAAAAAAAACGGAGTATAGGTAAGTTTTTTTTTAATGGCGTCTGTCTATTAGAGGTTGGACAATTTTGCCAGCGTCAAGGTTGAAAGCTACAAGTGATCGGTGACCAAAAGATGTTTGCTCTGCTTTGGGTGCAAACTTCCTTTGCTACACTATTTGAACGTCTGATAAAAAGTGGGTAGTAAAAAAACCCGCCTGACCTGTCAAATCTGACATAAAGCCAGTGGCTCCTGATACAACATTATTTTATTAGTAGTTTTCCAAAAAAAAGGGGAATTCTTTAGGCATAACTTTCGAATTTCGCTTAACTGAGTTTTCATGATTAAAGTGAGGTTGCAACCTGCCATATTTATTTTTAAAATGGGAGAAATTTCCAAAAGTTAAGTTCGATCGAAATTTCTGGTAAGGATTCGAGGGCCCCCTGAGCTTGAGGGCCCCGGGGCACTGCCCCGCCTAGCCCCTTGGTAGCTACGCCACTGCATAAAGTTTGTTGATATTTAGTAAAGTATCTAAACCGCCTGAGTATACATAGATGACGGCGGTCGGCGGATAGTCTAGTGTACAAACAATGTTCGTTGACCGACGTAATTTGGAACGCAGCGGTGCCCGCTTGATGAGCAATTCAGTCTAATTACTGGTCTCCCCACATTAGTCGACGCCTCTTCGGAAAAATGCGGGTTGAAAAAGCGGTATGTCAACAAAGGGCGAACAAGACGTCAAACGGCTCCGCTCGTTCGACCGAGAATGGCCGAGCCAATTCACGTCTTGTTCGCCCTTATTGCGTTGACATAAAGCTTTTTCTACCCGCATTTTGCTGAAAAGGCGTCGACTGGTTTGGTGAGACCCTTATAGTTAACCTTTTCATTTTAATGTTTTAGTTTGTAAGCACGATTGGTATTATAAATTTTGTCGGCAAATACTTTTACATTTTCCAAGGGTGATTTTTTATTGGAAACGTTTGTGATTCTAAATGGTTACCAGATTGAAATAAAGTTACCTATCTTAAGACGTTTTTTATGTAGTTAATGTTAAGAATAGAAATGTATCGAGTAATTTCAATAAATAAACTGCATTGATGTAAGACGTTTTATTTTATTTTCGATTTCTTACTTTATAAAAGAGATCTACAAGCGTATAAAGTAAACGTCCCCGGGCTCGACAGTGACCCAATACTTGGCACTTGCAACTTTATGTCATAGTCGAGACAGGATACAGATGGGTGTCATCTATTGGGCGTTGAGGCGTCGAGCATTGGTACTTTTACCTTATCCGTGTGATGTCGGATTCAGAATAACACCTCCCCTTTGCTTCCGTGGATGTCGTAAGAGGCGACTAAGGAATATAACAGTGACAGGATGGCAATCTGTCACCTAAGAATACCTTAAACTATTTCCTTAGTATGGTAAAGGCCCATACCGGACTTCTTAAACACAATGTCTCCATCAAGACAGGTAGGGAGAGCACACAAAATGCTAGATAGGCAAAACCACGACCATTTCCCATTTCATGGCTACTAACAGGAAAGACGGTGATAACCTGGAGAGGCTGATGATGACTGGGAAAATAGAAGGCAAGCGTCCAAGAGGTAGAAGCCCAACACGCTGGACAGACCAAATCCGCACGACCCTCGACACCACCTTACACAGTGCTCTTCATGCAGCATCAGATAGGGGCAGGTGGCGGCACATCAGAAGGGAGAGACTGTTCCGGCAAAATGACCACGACCCTCAGCACTGAGGAAACCGATGCAGGGAGGAGGGAGGCCACTAACATATCTTTTCGGTTTTAAGTTGGCAGGTAAGATAGTGACAGGTTGCTAGCCTGTCGCCTAAAATATACCTCAACCAATCGTCGCCTACAAACCTGACGCCACACGGTTTCTGTCTTAATGGCATCAGTAAGGGTGAGGCCAAATGAGCGTAAATTTATGATTCGTGAGTAGCAGAATTTTGGCCGCAAAAATTCTGCTGCATTCGGTTTTATACAAAAACTAGCTTTCCGCCCGCGTGGAACTCGGGTATATTGCGGTATAAAGCACAACTATAAGAAAACTTCTCGTTTCAAACGACACACGGCGCCATCGATCTATCATCTATCGATCGGTTATCGATTAATATCGATCTATCGTCGATCGATATCGATCTATCAAGCAAACTATATTTTTGTTTTCCCTCGGGAACATCAATTTTTTCCGGGATAAAAAGTAGCCTATGTCACTCTCCGTGCCCTAAACTATCTCTACCTAAAAAATCACGTCAATCCATCGCTCCGTTTAGCCGTGAAAGACGGACAAACAAACAAACAAACAAACACACTTTCACATTTATATATTGGTGCGGATGCAGTCGATGCCACATGACGCAAAATGAGTTGTAAATTCACGTAAAATAAGTGACCGAAAATACTCTACTCACAACTCACAACTCATCAAAATATCAAAAGATTTGTAAATAATGAAAATTTCTATTTGTTGTTACCTAAATTACTGCTCCTCTCTACTGCTCAAGAATTGACAGGCAGACATCCTTTTTGGGATAGCTCCGCCTTTGTAGGTACTTCATGTTTTCTTTGCAAAATCTGTAGTCTTTTTATTTATTTTTTTGTACAATAAAAAGTTTTTTACTTTACTTTAATTACGCTCGTTTGGCTTCACTTCAGGCCCAAACCGGACTTGCTAAATGTGTCCGTCAAGAGTGCAAACAGAACGAAAGCAAAATGTCAAAGAAAGTGAACCAAGACTTTCCATATACGCAAAATTCCCTTGAGTGCGGAGAAAACTGGAAAGTGAGGCGGGAGAAAAGTCTGAAGCAGGGTAATGTGGTGTTTAGAATCAGCTTGTGGGAGGATGCTGCGAGCACTTAGCATAATTATGTTCATAAATATAGTAAGCGTCCCAATTAGGAATGTCACGAATATTTCTAATAATGTGAATATTCGTATCATTACAATATTATGCCCCGTGTGGAGCCGGGTTAGAATAGTACCTCCCCCTTTCTTCCCGTTGGTGTCGTAAGCGTCGACTCTGGGAAAGGATTAGTATATTGTGTAGTTATAGGCTAGCAACCTGTCATTGCAATATCACGTTTAACCATCTGGTTACCCTGAAATTGCTAAACGTGCCACTGGATTTTTGAATTCATGTGCTCTGCGTACCCCTCATGGGAATACAGGCGTGAGAATATGTATGTATGTAGGAATGACTGCGTGTAATGGGACGTTAGAGATGTATGAAAGAGACAGAATGAGAGAAAGGGAAAAGAGATACGAAAGACAGGAGTGAGGTAGATTGGTTTTTGTTTTATTGCTTAAGATGGCAGTCGGATTGTAACAACGAACGGAAAATCGAAATAAAAGTTGTATTTTTAAAAGAAGCCTTATTATTTAATATCCCGGTCCTACATTTATGTATGTATGTCCCCCTAAGTTTCTCATATACTTACTGGACATATAGCAAGTGCATACTCGGCAAATCCTCTTCAGTGGGGTCACACCCGAGTCACGATCCGGTGGATGGTATAGTAATAAACTGCAGTTTCGCTTTGCACTTTCCCTTATTCTACATTCTACGGAACATGCTAAGACCTTGGCGAAATTGCCAACTTGACAACTACTGTCAATAGTGAGTGAATTTTAATGGCATACTTTACATGCATGTCTTTACAAGTCTACTAGCATAATTTTGTTAAGTTTTAAGAGGATAAGAGTCGCCCCGCTTCAAACCGCTTCTCCATACAAACGTAGTCCCCTGTTTTCTCCGTGAATAATGACATTAGAGCAAACATTTTTTTTACGTTATATTTGTATCTGTTTTGGCTATGCCCCATGATTTGCTTTTATTGATTTTATTTTTTTTATTTTTTTATTTTTTAGAATATCGATAAAAGCAAATTATAGGGGCATAGCCAAAACAGATACAAATATAACGTAAAAAAAATTTTTGCTCTAATGTCATTATTCACGGAGAAAACAGGGGACTACGTTTGTATGAAGAAGCGGTTTGAAGCGGGGCGACTCCTATCCTCTTAAGTTGGCAGGTACAATAGTGATAGGTTTTGTTAGTCGCCTCTTACAACATTCACGGAAGAAATGGAGAGGTATTATTCTATGCCACGAGGAACACGAAAAGTGAAATAGTCATAGTTTTGTCTATGTACCGTTTAGTGAGCTCTGCCTGTCCCATTTGGGAATACAGGCGTGATGTATGTGTTGTATGTATGAGCTACCATCATTAACAACAACATTTTATTTTACGAGTTATGTCATAACCTTAACCTAAGTATACTTACTCTTACTTATATTCCTTACGACATCCACGAAAGAAATAGAGATGTGATATTCTAAACTTGAAACTACAGGGCATAGGTATTTTTAGACGGCTAGCAACCTGTCACTATTTTATCTCATACTAGCTGTGCCCGCGACTCCGTCCGTGTGGAATAGTGACTAATTTTCCCCGTTTTCCCGCATTTTTCAATGTTTCTTCGCTCCTATTAGTCGCAGCGTGATGTTATATAGTCTAAAGCCTTCCTCGATAAATGCTCTATCCAACACAAAAAGATTTTTTCAATTCGGACCATTAGTTTGTTCCTGAGATTAGCGCGTTCAAACAAACAAACAAACAAACTCTTCGGCTTTATTATATTAAATAATTTTAAACAAAAAAAAACCGACTTCAAATTAGCTTTA
>BHDV01053040.1:0-17069 GCA_005406045.1 Adoxophyes honmai | reverse complement strand
GCCTAATTGATTCCTGACTATTTTAGAATTATGGAAAATGATTGTTATGGCAAGTGATCGTTAGGGGTTAGGGCTAATGCCCATTAGGACAAAACAGTTCGGGCAAATGACTTTATGACAAACGATGTTAGAGATCTCTAGGGACACACTAGCACACTACTGACAACCTATAGAAATAATTTAGGGGAATTCCTTAGGCATAGGTTTCGAATTTCTCTCATCTGAGTTGTGATGATTAAAGTAGGGTTGCAACCAGTTATATTTTATTTTAAAAATGGGAGAATTTTCCTAAAGGTCAGTTCAGTTGAGATTTCTGGTAAGGATTTGAGGGCTCTCTGAGCTTGAGGGCCCCGGGGCACTGCCCCGCCTAGCCCCTTGGTGGCTATGCCACTGGTTAACGTTCTACAGTGGGTTAAAAATGAATTAGTTCGACGTTTTGAAGCTACTCTAATAAAATATCAGTTACTTATTTTTTGATAATTTAAGCTAATATGGTTATAGTTTGGTACCGCGGACCCAGCTTTATGCTAGAAGTGGCTAGAAAACGTGAAATAGTCATCGTTTTGTCTATGTAGCGTTTTGTGTGCTCTGCCTACCCCGTTTGGGAATACAGGCGTGATTGTATGTATGTATGTAGAGGCTAGCCATCGAAAGCGTGACTTGAGAATACGTGGAAAATTTAAAAAATCTTTATGTAGAACGAGCTTTTGCCCGCTGCTCCGCTCGCGTTGAATTCGGGGTATCACAGAAGAGGATAGCATAGCACACATACCAATTTATAGCTTTCTACATTGAAAACTAGCACCCCTCATTTTAGGAAAATGGGGGGTTTTGAAGAGACAAAAAGTAGCCTATGTCACTTTCCATGCCCTAAACTATCTCTACCTAAAAAATCACGTCAATCCATCGCTCCGTTTAGGCGTGAAAGACGGACAAACAAACAAACAAACCAACACACTTTCACATTTATATATTGGTACGGATTACTAACTATAGTACGAGAAAACTATTTTGGTGCTTGACAATCTTTTTTACGATAGTGCAGCGCATAAAAGTTTCGTGTGACTTACCGTAACCGGATTTGAACCAGTGACCTGTGACTCTACAGTCCACCGCTCTACCAACTGAGCTATCGAAGGTTGAGAATTGGAGTTGAAATTCTGATAAACTTTCTGCAACGTAATTGGTTTAATGGGACGCCTCAGATCGACGTCATTGAGATAACGCCGCATACGTCATGTTTTTTGTGCGTCCAGCCGGCTCCATCGAATTATAAGACGTTGTCACGTCAAAAAAGAAGATCACAATAAGTCACTATAGTTAACAATAACTATAAAAACAATACTTAAGCTTTTAGTAACGGGATCAAGATGGAATTTGGTGTCGACAAGTGCGCGGTCATGCATGTACAACGGGGGAAGGTTGTGAATTCTACGAATTTACAACTTTCTGAGACAATAACTCTCAAGTCTCTCTCAGAAGCTGAAACCTACAAATACTTGGGTATGTCACAGTCTTTGGGTATCGTGGATAGTGATATTAAACAGGCGGTATCGGAGCGTTTCTTTTGCCGCGTGACAAAAGTACTAAATAGTCTTTTGTCAGGCGGCAACAAGATCCGAGCTCTGAACGCCTGGGTGATACCACTCCTCACATATTCCTTTGGCGTACTCAAGTGGACTCAGACTGAGCTGGACGCCCTGGATAGAAGAGTCCGTCACCTGCTCACAACACATCGCATGCTGCACCCGCGCTCATCTGTTATGAGACTGTACATCCCGCGGAAATGTGGTGGTCGAGGTATCTTGAATGCCAAAAACCTCCACAACCGCGAGGTGTGCAGCCTCAGGGAATACTTCCTTCACAATGAGTGCGGGATGCATCGCGATGTTGTGGCAGTTGACAGAAACTTCACACCGCTCTCCTTGGCTACTGAGAACTGGCGTAAACCTAAGGTGTTAAGCACGGAAGATCGCATGGACGTATGGAAGGAAGAGCAAGGAGCTGCACGGGCGCTTCTACCGGGCCCTACATGGGCCTGATGTAGATTTGCTCGCGTCGGTAAACTGGCTACGCTTCGGCAACCTCTTTGGGGAAACCGAAGGTTTTGTCTGTGCAATTGCTGATGAGGTTGTCAAGACGAATAACTACCGGAAATATATCCTGAAGGACGGTACGGTCGACATTTGTCGGGCATGCCACCGTCCCGGTGAGTCAATCAGGCATATTATTTCCGGTTGTTCTCATCTTGCCAACGGAGAGTACTTGCACAGACATAACCTAGTAGCCAGAATTATCCACCAGCAACTTGCCCTTCAATACGGCCTTGTAGAATCTGAAGTGCCGTATTACAAATACACACCGACGCCAGTTCTTGAGAATGGTCGTGCCACGCTCTATTGGGATCGATCTGTTATCACGGACAGGACTATTGTTGCCAATAAGCCTGATATCGTGATAATAGACCGATCACAGCGCCGTGCAGTGCTCGTCGACATCACCATCCCCCATGACGAGAACCTCGTGAAGGCCGAGAAGGACAAACTCAGCAAGTACCTTGACTTGGCTCACGAGGTGACCGACATGTGGGATGTGGATTCGACGATCATTGTACCGATAGTCGTCACAGCAAACGGTCTCATAGCGAAGAGTCTCGACCACCATCTTAGGAGACTCTCGCTTGACGGTTGGCTCAAGGGTCTGATACAGAAGGCAGTACTCCTTGACACGGCACGTATCGTCAGGAGGTTCCTCACTCTGCAACCCTAAACGCCGGTAGCTTGGGCCTTGCTCCGCTGCCGACGGCATCCTAGATTAGGTTTTTTATACTGTTTTTATTTTTTGTAAGTGCATTTTGTATTTTACTTTTTATAATCATTTTGTAAAAAACCTAGTCTAAGAGAATAAATGAATATGTGAACTATAAAAACAATACAAACTATTAATATTAAAAAGGCACTTTCTTACTTATACCATAATCTCGTCCACAGAGTTTAATACTAAACCGACTCAAAGATTTATTTATTTATTTATTTATTTATTGAATAAAATACATTCTCATGGCATTACAAGATAAATATATCACTAAGCCAAATCCATGTAAAAGTACTAAACTGACACAATTACAACTTGGGTCTCTTTAGTAGTATTAATATAACTGTAAAACCTGTGTATAAGGCCGTGGTCTCCTTCACCCGTCGCCCGCGGCCGACAGCGGTGCACCACCCGCGGCGTCTGAATCTAGACGCCGCCGACAGCGGGTGTTTGGTCGTTTTGAAAGCGTAGCCTCGGCGGCCAGTCGCGCTATTTCAAGGGTTTTTGCTTGCGAATGGACTTGTGTGTGTGCGTGAAATGGAAAAAAACTCTAGCATATCTATTGCTTCAAGAGAAAGAGGATGAGGATTTCTTAATAATATTGAGGAAGCAAAAGAAAATATTTTAATATTTTGAAATATTTAAAGTTTCACGAATACTTTCCCACACTTTATGTTACAAAATGTTGTTTTTATAGTTTTTGTCCTGTGCATCGTACAAGATACTGTTACATTTGACTAATTCGATCAATAGTTCATTTCATTTCATTTCATTTCATTTAGTTCGTCCTTTTATTTGGTTAATTTCTCCATATTGAGCCAGCGTCCACCCGCCGCAATGCTTCAAAATAACTAAAGACGCGGCGGCCAGCGGGCGGCAGTCGCGGGTGGCGGTGGAACGCCGCACGCGGCGGGTGAAAACGACCACTCCGGAGCATTCCCAAATATACCATTCAGTCGCCGCGGGTGGCGGGTGAAGGAGACCACGGCCTAAATGTTATATAACATACCGTATTGATCACTATTGTAGAGACTTAATTTGCTTTAAGTCAGTTTTAATTTAAAAGTTGTACTACTACCAGTACTACCTGTGACGAAATATTGAATCGGTCGCTGTCGTTTCGGCGGGAAGTTGGGAGGGGGGCGGGTGTGAAAGAGACCACCAATGTAACTTCGTGCTCTTCTAACTAGAAAATGGCAGTTTTAAATTGTCCACATTGTGAAGTACCCGTTTAAAGGTCATTTTGTATAACTAACTCAATTTTGCAAATTTTCGAGTTGGGTCACTTTCGTTCTCAGCATGCGATATATAATTATGGCGTCTGTAATGTCTGTCTGGACATTAAAACGTTTAAAGTAGTGTGCCAAATAGATCCCGTCATTGTTGACATATGTCAAGTGACAGGTGACATTGACAAGCAAGCGCACTGCGCTGCGCAGTGCAGTTCCGTGCAAACCCGACCCGTCAAATCAAACCAAACTTCGAGCCCCATTATTGAACGGCCTGAACGAAAAAAATATAAAATTGGACTCCAGCAGAGCAGAAAGCTCATTACTAAATTCTTTCTTCTTATAGTGAAAACAAGATACTGAATCTGAAAAGAATGATTCGGAAAGCAAAGCCCTTACTTTGGGCCTTCCGTACGAGACATAGTATGTTGTATTCTTTGCGTAATGTAGAGACGTCGCCAGCACCTCAAGACGGTATCGTAATCAGTGACAGCTGTGTGCAAAAATTAAAGCAGCTTTGCGAAGATGACAAGAACTTTTTAAGACTATGTGTAGAAAGCGGTGGCTGCTCTGGGTTCCAGTATAAGTTTGATTTGGATACTAAAATTCAAAACGATGACAGGTTTGTTTATTAACTGGCATGTATACCGATGTTGTATTGCCTATGTTTTTGTTTCCATTGTTATTTCTTTAACAATTTATTAGAAAAAAGGTGTTTTTAGTTACAACCACTTGTCTTTTGCATGTTATTGTTTTAATTTGAAAATTTTTTATTTAGCTTGTGTTGTGTCGGGTATAGAATAACACCTTTCCATTTCTTCTATGGATATCATAAGAGGTCATTAAGGGAACAAGTAAGTAAATGTATATTTTAAGTAATCAGGAGTTCCCAACCAGTAGGGCACACCCCCATTGTAGGGCGTAGAGCAATCTCAAGGGGGGCGCAAGATGTTTATATTTTCAATAAAAAACAAATTTCAATGTACACAAAATCAAATATTGTTAAAATAATGCCATTATCGTAGAATCTACATTGTACATACATATTTTGCACATTGTGATGTAACATATCTTGGTTTTAAAAATCACTTAGAACTTATTTCTGATATTCGAAACGAGTTTAACACATTCACGACCAAGCCTAAAATCGAAACATCTGCGCGGAACCGAGTTTTTTACAATGTATAAACATAGGACCCGGTAGCCGGGTCCATTCGAGCTAAGTCGAACGAATCAATGCGCCTAACCGAGAACCCGGGAGCCGGGTTCACTTATCGCGGAACCGAGGACCCGGCTCCCGGGTTCAGGGCTGCCCCAAAATGTATTAGGGCCAATCGTCAACAGACAAGCTAAGACTAAATTTTATTTGAGCCCATTTGTCCTCCTGGAACTTAAACAAAGACTACAGGACTACCATACACATAAAAAAGGTAGGTTTAGACCCGAAATGGCTATCAGTAAAAGTATCTGATTGGTGTTCACGATCTATTGTATTCAGACACCTGCAGTAGCAAGGTGGCAACATAAAAGATAAAGATAAGCTTCCAACGTATTTTTTTCTTTACCTAAATATTTACCTACTACTATTTCTTTGTTTATACATATAATAAATATAACAGAATAATAATAAAAATAATAGAAACACCAAAAACCCAACGACACCTTCCAGCATGCCTATAAAAAGTAGTAGTCTAACCAACTAATAAACCAATTAATAAATATTGTCGCAAATATAAATAGGTTGTTTATGATTTTAATCATTATTTTTATTTTATTATTATGTTAGCGACAGCCCTGGCCCATCGACAAAGGCAGAACCCGGGAGTCGGGTCCTCGGTTCTGGCATAAGTAATCTATAGCTAGTATAGCATGGACTCGGCTACCGGGTTCTCGGTATCTGAGTAATGTTTTGAAGAACCCGGGAGCCGGGTCCTTGGTTCTGAATGTGTTAAAAATAATGACTGTCACCAAGTATACTGACTGTGACTGTTTTGTTTCAGAGTTTTCGAACGTGATGGTGTGAAGGTAGTAATAGATGAAACGTCATTGGATTATATTAAGGGATCTACCATTGATTACCACACAGAATTAATCAGGGCCGCCTTCAGGGTGGTGCAAAATCCAAATGCGGACTTGGGCTGTTCCTGTGGTGCAAGTTTTTCTATAAAAATTGATTAAAGAAGTGTAAAAACCTTATTCAAAGAAGACTTTGTAATAGATCAAATTCTGATGCAATTTAGTTTTTCATGTGATAAGATATGATGAAACAAATTTTGCACAGTTCTAAAACAACAAGAACATTGAGTAGTTTTTTATTAATCTGCTAAAAATGAATTTGGCCTTGACTTATTTTTGCAGCTTGAATAGGCCACTGAATTTGAATATGTATTAGAAAATCTGAATTACTTTGAAAAGTGTTTAAAAAAATAGAAAAACTGTAAATAATATTTATAGACTGGTAATAAGTAGTCAATCAATAACAAACAACAAGTGTAGATATGTAGTTAATTTTATAGATGATTTCTGTGATATAACAATAAATAATTTATACCAATTGTTGTATTTGTAAGTGGGTTGGGTTGGGTACCTGTACAGATATGGCTATTGTGTACAAAAGGGTAATCTTTTGGGAAAAACACAACCATGTGTGAGTTGAACTGGCACAACATTTTTTGTCCAACCTTAGTAGTTTTATTATTTTAGGAAAAAAGGATTATAGGATTGTAATCACAAACTGGTGCAATTACAATTATCTTTATACCAATTACCCATACCAGTATGGGCTATTATCTCGGGTAACAAATAAGTTACTTAAGAGTGTTCAACGGCCAAGAAACCCAATATTAGTCTAAGGAACCTTACACTTGGCATGACTGTCTAGATTTCATTTCTTTTTAGAGATAAACAAGCAGCTTCATCGAGACTTGGCTAGTTTTTTTACAGAATGTTTTTGATGGGATTTATAATATTCCGATTTCCTTGACTTGTTTTATACCAACAACATTGTTTCGTGCCAAATTTGATGATAGTTGATAGTAGGTCGATAGGAAATACACACTCAGTAGGAAAATGGGACTAACGGCAATATCTTTTGATTGCTTACACTTTAAAGTTTAATTTTTTCACCGCTTTGCACCGAATTGCTGACCTAATATTTTACGGGAAGAAAAACAACTTTTTAATCGGACAAACAGTTAAGCTTCTATTTAACGCACTGACAGCAGAAGCAGAGAGGCGCGGCGGCCGGTGCTTTGTGCGCCCTTTTACTTATAATTTCGAATATTACAACCTATACCGTCACGCCACTGCGCCGCGACGCCCCGCTTCTGCTGTCAGTGCATTTGTAGCTTTAAATATGGTTAAAATTTAAAATATACTTGCGAGACAAATCTCACCAACCCCAACAACCCACACCAACATCGCATTAAATAAAAGCTGGTACTTAATGAGAAATCCATTTTTAAGATGACTTTATTTCATAAAAATGATAAAAACCATGATATGTACTTCTATGATATCTAGATAGCTATTAGGTACACAACTTATCTAAGATCTAAGTATATGAGCATTAATTTATAGTATACATTTGTTGCATTTATTTAAAAAGCGATTAACATTGATTTATTTTATGCAATATACTCGTATTTTTCACGGCTTATGATTAGTGAGATTGTGGCACATTTAAGGCGGCCCACATGTTGTCAAGCTTGGAAGACTGCTTGGTAATTTTAGGATCATTCTTGCTCGAAGAGTTAGCAGCCGATCTGAAATGTTAAAAATAATTTTACTAGATTTTCTTTTTACTCTTAACACATCCAGCGCCACGCGTTTACTACCGAGGAATACCCGCCGCGCCACCTCGCATTTTGCTCTACATTTTAACGACATGTTGTCGTCGTCGGCCTGCGGCGCGCGTTGCGAAATAACGACAGTACGTCTAGTGTGTTCAATTCGATGGTGCAGTCGTTAACGAATTCGTTTGCGAGTTGTCGCGGAATGTATGGAGACTTGTCGACCGTGGCAGTTGTGCAAACGTTCCGCTGGCGGCGCTGTCTCGGTTTCCATACAATTTTGCGATAACTCGCAAACGAATTCGTTAACGACTGCACCATCGAAATGAACACACTAGACGTACAGGTTGTCGTGGGTGGCGCTGAGTGGGTGACAAGGACCGTGGTCTATTTGACAGACTTCTTTGCGGTCTATATTAGCTTCGCCACGTCTAGCAATACGGTCACTGTAAACTCGTGGACTCATGGTGATGGTAGGTAAATCCACAAAGAGAAAGTTGGTAGTCGTATTTATGCAACTGATCGTGAAACTTCGTTAGCGTGATGTAGGACAGAGTCACCGGACTTGCGTCACTGGCGCTAGGATCGCTACAAGTCGCACGTGAGAAAGATTATGTTTGTCAGTGTCTAACTTGAAAAGTTAGTCTAAAGTTAGACTTGTAGTTTATCTTGCGCGCACCTCGACACCCGCACAGTGGTGTTTTAGCCAGGTAGCACTTGCCTACTTTCACCACCTGTGTTAGGCGCAGCGCAGACGACAGAGTTTTGTGCGATCGAGTCTGCGCAGCAATAAATTGTCTGAATGTCGCGCTGACAGTTTCCACGAAACTCTGAATGGAAATTCCTGGAAACTGTCAGCGCGCCATTCAGAGAATTTATTGCTCCACAGACTCGATCGCACAAAACACTGTCGTCTGCGCTGCGCCTTATACTTGTATTTAATATACTAAAGCGTTTAAGTGGCTACATACTGCTGCAACTCTCCCTTGAGCGACCCGAGTCCATCGTTGACGTTCTTCACATTGTGAGGCGAGTAGCGGTTGTACAGGCCCCAGATGCTGTTCATGAGCTTGCTGTTGTATTTCAGCGGCGAGAGCTCCGTAACTGTAATGCATAACAACAATAATAAATGTGGGGTACCTACTGTATGTGGCGAGCTGTTAAGAGCGGCTTTATAGCCAGCGAAATTTCGCATAATTTTTCATAATAATTTTAGCTATCTTTACCTATACTAGAGACCGATAGGTAATTAAAAGATGGTAAACAATCTTGACATGTCTTTTTATTGAAATACATACATACATACATACATATCGTCACGCCTCTTTCCCACAGGGGTAGGCAGAGACTACTTTGTTCTTTCTACTTTGAAATACACAGTCTAAAAATGAAAATCGTTACAATATACAATTCAATTATGAAAGTAAATGATTTTTTCATACCTAAATTGTAAAATGTAAAGATTTTGATTTATAAAGTGTATGTTTAAATAAAAAGACACGTCAAGATTGTTTACCATCTTTTAAGTACCTATCGGTCTCTAGTATAGTATATCTATGTATATAGTTAAATTACGCGACTAAAGCTTCGACAACTCGCGAAATATTAAAGTTGCGAAGTATGTATTGCAAATTTCTCAGTCACGGTTTTTGAAAATATGACAAATAAAGTAAGAGCAACTTTCTCATTTATAGATTTAGTAGGGATTCCATTGCCTTTAAGCTCCAAACGCACAGATTACAGAAGCAGAGCGGCGCGGCGCGGTGGCGTGATGATACGAACGAAACTATTACTCGATGGCATTGCGATGTGCGTGCTCTCTCGTTCAATTTCGAATATTAGCAGGTATCTACAACAGTACGTCTAGTGTGTTCATTTCGATGGTGCAGTCATTAACGAATTCGTTTGCGAGTTATCGCAAAATTGTATGGAAAGCGAGACAGCGCCGCCAGCGGGACGTTTACGCAACTGCCACGGTCGACAAGTCTCCATACATTCCGCGACAACTCGCAAACGACTGCACCATCGAAATGAACACACTAGACGTACTGATGTAGTCCCCGGCAAGTTAGATAAAAGTTCCAGATAAAAGCGATGCGCGGATTTACTCTCTCTCTCTCTCTCTCTTTCTTTCCGCTTCCGCTGTTAGTGCGTTTTGGAGCTTTAGTTAGTTGCGAGGACAACTAAGAAAAAATAAAAGGCCCATTCGTTCCCTGTCCGCGATCTTTCCGTTACGTGCATGTTGAGGTATACCAAGTGTCTGAACTCACAGTTGGTGTTGAAAAATTTGGCATTGGGGTCCCTGCCCGACTTGACGTTGGACACCTTCATGTCGCGCTGGGTCTCGCGGATGCGGCCGGCGGAGAATGCAGATGGTGGGATGGAAGCCATTCCGTTCACTTGACACGCTGTGGAAAACAAGTACAGCAATTAAGTTCCAAACACATTGGCGGAAAAAGAGCGGCGCGGCGCGGTGGCGTCATGGTATTAACGAAACTCTTTCATCCCGACTGGTGTTTTATGCGAACTCTTTTGTATAATTTTGAATAACAGTGCTCATACCGTCACGCTACCGTGCCGCGCCGCCCGTATTCTTTGTCAGTACTTTTGGAGCTTTAGAACAGTGCCCATTATCAAGGTATGGCAGCCCCGGATCTAGGGGGGGGCAACCGGGGCACCTGCCCCGGGCGGCAGTTTCAGGGGGCGCCTAAATGCCACCTATTATACATTAGTGTTAATCAAACGCTCACGAGAGGGGGCGCTATATCAAGTTCTTGCCCCGGTTCGAAAAAATTGTAGATCCGGGGCTGAGGTATGGAATACCTTTAAGGTAATTAATATAGGTCCAGATGTAGCGCATGTTCTGTTATACCTACGTGGCGGAAACTCCCAAATACGACGCACTACAAGAATCAATCAATTATTGTACCTGTTCACATTAAATCTGTTAACTAGGTACTTTACACATTCAAAGATATCGACAATACAATACCTTGGTTAATAAATAGATGAAATAAGGAAATTATACTGTACTGACATGCAAAAATATTTGTGGCGAATGTGTTTATTTTAATAATGTTAATGTAGCAATAGTACTTATTTATACTAGGTACGTTGTGCAAAAGGTATAAAAATATAGGTTACAATGTCTACATTACATAGGAAGACTCAAGACTATTGTCGTTAAAATAATCTTTGTCAATTGTAACACGTTTCTGTGACAGTTAAGTGAGGAGGGAAAAAGGTCTGGGAAGTGGAAGTTATGACCTTTGCTTGAGTCTTTGTTATCAACAACTTGGACTGCGATGTTGGCAGGTGCGCTTCAGCTGTCCGGCAAAGGTCGAAAGATAATTACCTAATTGCTTGTCCACCAAAATAGATACTGTGTTGACTATTATACCTACATGGCGTCCTTGTGCTTTGGAAAGCACCTTGAATATTATTGATGGGACATTTTTACTAAAAAAACTGCATTAACTGGTTTATAGATAGTTTTTACCTGGTTGAATCGGGAATCGAAATACCCTGAAGCTTTATCTTTCCGATCGATAAGCTTCGTCATTAGGATTATTTTATGCTAAACAACATACTGTCAGCAATAAAAGAAAGACCATGAATTTTTACATTTTTAATTCAAAATTTTATCGATTTATCAAATGAACAAAACGAGTTCCTAACAATTTAATTATCTACCTATCTAAAATTTTTGAATGCGGTTTAAATTGTTTCTTAAATTATAAAAATATATTTTTCAGTAAAATGATCCATCTACAATATTCAAAACATTTTCCCTCCATACGGCATACCCGTGAGACGCCCTGTATAGTCAGATAAAACTTGCGTAAATAGGCTTAAGCTACACAACCCGTGAGCAATGAGTACAGTTAGTTATTTATTTATATCAGGGAGTAGTAGTACACGAGTAGCAAATAGGTTACTTATGGTTTAAGCGACAGGCAAGCCAGCACCACAGTATTACATTAAACTGTGCCAGCACCCTGTCTCTATTAGGTATATCTCTTTCATCTTTTAATTGTAAACCTAAAATTGGATTATTCGACTCTTCAGCCAATATTGTTTCTTCCTATACCTTACCTTATAATAAATGATTTTTTATACCGACCAGTGCAGGGTCAACTTGCATACAGAAACAGGAAGATCTGAAATCTGTTTCTTTATGTGAGCACATAAGTACCTGCACCGGTAGGTACCCTTTCCCCGTGTGGTGCCGGGTTAGAATAGCACCTCCCCCTTTCTTCCCGTGGGTGTCGTAAGAGTCGACTCTGGGAAAGGGAAAGGGTTAATGTATTGTGGGCGATGGGCTAGCAACCTGCTGTCACCGCAATATCACGTTTAATCATCTGGTTACCCTGAATTTGCTAGACGTGGCACTGGATTTTTGAATCCATGTGCTCTGCCTACCCCTCATGGGAATACAGGCGTGAGTATATGTATGTATGTATGTATATGTATGTATGTTTGAAATATCTTGTGACAACCAGTTCCGTATAGTACAGACTATTAAAGAAAATTTTTGGGCATTAATTTTCGCGATTACGGCATTGGTGTTCAGTGTGACTTATACCTAAAGTCATTGCGTATGTAGAGTACTCGTATGGCCGGTCCTTTCACCCTGTATTTTTTACCTCAGAATTGTGTTATAAACTTTAGAAAAACTTTTATAAAAATATACTTTCGAAGAACTCCTAGCAAGCCCGGTAACTAGCACTTACGCACTTTGTATCTAGGTAATTTACCTTTACACAGATTGAAGAATGTTTCGGACAAGGTGGGCCAGGAGGCTTCAATGTCGAAGCCGGCTTCGGGAAGGCTGTTCCGCCGGTCGCCGTGCAACGTCAACGAGCGCAGTAAATGCACCATTAAATCACAGTAAAGGGAATCGGGTAAATGCACCGATACGGTCAGCTGCGGAGAGCACGCGAGTGCGTGGTACGAGTCGCGTTTGAGATGCCACTGATCACAAAGGCGAAACGCGACGGCTGACCTCTCCAGTTATCAGTGACCAGCAACGATTCCTTGTAAAGGTCTTGTATGTGTGCTGCGATAAGGCGCCAATATTTCAACAATGTGCGACGCGGTTGCGTTGTTTTGAATAAATTGTGAGAGATTTCTTATGCAGCTTGTTAGAGGTTTAGATGTTTTATGATGTTTTTCGTGTTATTTTATGGTCGTACTCCATTTACATATCTAAGTTTTGTGCTTGTTCTGTATTTCACCATGTTTATTATTTTGTTGGTCTCAGTAATTCAGTTTTCTCTCTGTAAAGTTCGTTGTAAGAGATCCCATAAGGGACAAGTCCGCCTTTGTATTTTACCATCTTGCTTGGTTTTTTATTTCGTGTTTTGTAACAATAAAATGCTCTTAACTTCAATACTTAAATCTTAAATATTATGCTAGAAGTCTACGCAACATGAAATATACATGGTTTTGAATATTTACAGTTTCATGTGTTCTGTCTAAATTTGGGAATACAAGGGTGATTATTAAGTTTGTTGATACTGATATTGATAAGTGATAATGATACTAGAGATAGAAAGTGACATAGTCGTCCTTACGTTATCTGTTTGTTATTTCCCTAGGCCGAATCATTATCGATCGAATATAGGGAACCGTCATTAACTTTACCTACTTGCCTACATATTTTGTCTATCTTGCGGGCGGTAGGAATTTCTGCAGTGCCTGTCCGGATCGTATTACCTAGCTTCTTACCAGGTAATCCTACGCAAAGCAACAATGCTCGCTCTGCTGTGTTCAAGCGCGTTCACCGCTTAGGATCGGGTGAGGTGACCCATTTGCTCGTGTGGCTCGATTCCTTATGCCATAAAAAAAAGAAAAAAGAAAAATGGAACCTAGATGACATGATTTGCATCCGGGAACCCTTACGGCCATTTCCGTCCCCAGGTTGCCTCGGAGTGGGGCCCCTCCATGTTGGCACCTTGAAATGCGGGTTCAGGATTCGTCTTACTCTTCCAACCTGTAGGCTTAGCATAGGAACACGCGCGACTTGTTTCGCGGATAGACTACCTGTTACTTTCTGACCTTTCTGGTTAGACAGTGACAGGTATAGTATTTCTCGCGGTGCCGTGCTAAGCCGGCTGGTTAGGGTTGCGGCCATAGTCCATTCCGCAGTTTAGGTACGCTCCGCCGGCGAGACTTCGAGAAAGTTCTACGGCAAGCAGGTCACGGTAGAAAGAGGCATCAATATCTATTTTTACGTCTAAACATGTTCGGAAGTGGACTTTCTGAAGGTACGTAGTACTAGGTATTTCCTATTCTGTGGTTGTGGGAACGTATTAGAATAATGGCGCAGGATCGGTATGTTTGGCGAGCCTGTTCACCTTTCAGCTTTCGGAAGAAATGATGATTATTTTGTGCATGCATATTGGTGTTGACACAGATAAGTCGTTCCAGCGTTCGTTTAATTTATTTAACACGCAGTCCCCGGGTCACAACCGAGGGGTCCGATGAATTACGTCTTAATTGCCATGCCAATGAGATAATGAGTTAAAAATAACGACGTATTGGCTGGAGTATGATGAAGCAGCACGCGATAACGCCTGTGGTGAAAGAACTGTACATAGGCACGATTGATTGTAGTGGACAGCAGAACCCAAGCGTGGTCAAAAATGCCCTTATTAAACTTGATTAGCCAATGGCCTGCTTGAAAAGTGGATTTACTGACGTTGTAAACGTAATGGGCAAATTCCATAGCGTAGCGAAGGTACATACCTACCTATATCAGTTATTGACGTCAATGAAATACCTATTGATTTACCTACTAGGTAAGTACTTTTACTTATCAGTTGTAACTAGTTCATCATGCCTGTATTCTCAAAAGAATGTGAAATGTTAAATAGATGAATAACATATTATTTCATGTTTCGGAGCCACGTTTAGCAATTGTTGGTTCATGGCCGTAATCATGTTTTAATTATCTTATATTGGGTTCAAGTACCAATGCAAATGTTAGATAAAAGCTGCGTGGCGAGTCCAAGTTTTATTTGCATATTTAGCCTTAACTTAGACCTAGAAGTGGTTGCGAAACGTGAAATGGTCATGGTTTGTCTGTGTGACGTTTTGTCTGATCTGCTTATCCTATTTCCGAATGGAGGCGTGATTGAGTATGTGTTTGTGTGAATTTGGTTTTCCAAATTAATTAAGGGGAGGTCTATGTTCAGCATGTGTTCAGCAGTGGACATCTTAAGGCTGAAAGAAATGATAATGAAAAATTTATGAATTTGGTGTTATGCAAACGGAATACTATTTATTTTCTCCGTCTTGTTTAACTACTCATTAATATAAGTACTACTACTCACACGTTTTATCGGTAGGTGGGCACAGTTATAACTATCAACAATAACAGGAAAACGTAAAAGTAAAAAAAAAGCTGATAGAATGAAATGTGCCTCTACCGATGGGATCTTCCGTCCGCGACCACAAAGGTTGCATCCGCTGACGTCAATGACGAGAAATTGAACAAAATAAGCGTCACTTGACCCACATTACTTACAAACGACGCTGATTTGGTATTTCTTTTACTTGCGTCAGACGCTTGTTTATTTCTGGCCACGATATAAGTAGTTCTATTTTAACATCTAGCCTTGAATCTACAGGAGTTGCAAGACCCCTTGTACAGAAACAATGATCATTCAGCGCGAGTATAGTACTTACACGTTCTTGCTAGAATACGCTCACCGTCGTGGGGCAAAGTGTACGCTTCACTGAATTGATAAGTTTAAGGTTGACTACTTGTCTAACCCCAGATTCGTAACTACCTAATTAGTCTGAGACTTGGTACTTGCGGGGCACTGATGCCGTTTATCGCGACTCCGTAATATGGTACCCGTCCGTTTTCCTTATGGGAACACATTGATAGTTGCCGTATATAAAGAGGCGCCTCACTTTTTTGTGCATGGTTGCTCACTCGTACTGTGTAGTAAAGTAGGATGTTTCCTCGTGGAATACAATGAGAGTAAAACAAACCATTGCAATGTGTATCATAAACATATATTTAATTTCATTTGTACACTTAATATCTAGAATTAAATCGATTAGGTGTCTTTACTTTAGCCACCATATCAATCACATTACAATAAAATGAATTTCATTGAGGTAAAAGCGAACAAGTCGGTTTGCTGGTACTCATCTACTTAGAAGTAGAATAACATCATCACTAAACATTAAGTACCTTGGTGCTGCTGAGGGCATAAAAACATCGAAACAAATAAATGCTGTTCAATTAAAACACACAATAAACGTGTATATCTTCGTGCATGATTTATAAAATCGAGACAAAACATCTTAAAACACTGAGTCTAACACTGGTATCTTCTTTCGCTTCGGATTAGTTGGCGTTAGTAGTACGGAGTATTCTTGTCGGAACGTTGTTACGCTTAGATCAGGCTACACTAAAAATAAATAACGCAATAAATAATGGATGTTGAAATGAACACGGCGCCCGCGTCGTCGAATACTGTTTATCTCAGTCAGCACCCTTAAGGAGATTACCTGCAACAGAAAAGGTTATTTAAAATTATCTAAATGGGGCGAGGACGAGGTAACGCTGGTACTATGGCACCTCTACACTACCCGCGAAATACCTTGGCGAAGTACTCTAGAAACTTTGGCTTACACATTCACGACCAAGCCTAAAATCAAAACATCTGCGCGGAACCGAGTAGTCTATAGGTAGTACAAAATGAACCCGGCTACCGGGTTCTCGGTATCTCGCGAATGTTTTGAAGAACCCGGGAGCCGGGTCCTTGGTTCTGAATGTGTTAAGTCCGACACTGCACACTCTGAGAAAACCATTGGCTATCTTCGAGCTCTTTGAGGCGGGCGAAAAAGTCGACCGCTAAATGGAAGTCGCCTGAGGTAAGGTAAAGTTTGACGAGGTAAGCCGAAGCGCCTCTCTACACATCGAATTCGTCTAACATAGTTCAACCTTGCGAGTAGTGTAGAGGAGGCATTCAAAGGTTGACGAAACGTGCAGTGTTGTTCACTAACAAGCAATAAAAACGAGTCTGTTTTCTTGGAAAACAAATAATGTGAGGCTTTTAATTAAGAGTTTTGTTTAAATGAGCGGGTAAAGGGTAGCCCAGACGTGAATTTAAGTCCTATCTCTTAACCAATTTTCTTGTGCATTATCAGTGTACAGTCAAGGGCAAAAATATGTACAGATGTAGTGAGAAACTATTTTCCTTCGGGAAAACTC
>BHDV01052984.1:29637-52327 GCA_005406045.1 Adoxophyes honmai | reverse complement strand
CCTTGATAAATGGTCTATCCAACACAAAAAATATTTTTCAATTCGCACCAGTAGTTTCTGAGATTAGCGCGTTCAAACAAACAATCAAACTCTTCAGCTTTATTATATTAGTATAGATTTGAAGTCGGTTTTTTTTTGTTTAAAATTATTCTAGTCATGTAGCCTATTATACCTCTGACAAATTGCTAGCCTGTCACCTAAAGCATACCTAAACCTATTTCTTTAGTCGCCTCTTACGACATCCACGGAAGAAATGGAGAGGTGTTATTCTATCCCGACACAACACAGGTAACAGGTTGATTCTTATAGTTACTTTAAAGTGTCTAAAAACAAAATTTAGCATGGAAGATGCAAATGGTAAATCTCCAAAAGAATTCAATTCCTCAGGTAAAAACCTAATCTAATATTTTTGGCCAAAGCTGTATGTCACAAAGGCCATGGCGATATAAAAGCAAACCATAATCTATTTTTCACGTTCAGTGAGGCAACTTAATCATCTATATCTACAACATATCCATATCCCATGCAAGCGATTTTAAACACTACACCCACCACCAAAGGCACACTTCCACGCGAGTGGATTTTAAGTTAACGCCCTTTGGTTTCGGGGGTACAGATATGGGATGAATTCGATGGTCAGTTACAACAAAAGGATGTATCGGCTTCGATATGTCAGGGTGGTTAAGACCTTTTTAACGCAATGCCATTGTCAGGGTCTTTTGAGGTTTGTGTGAGCTCCGAAGGTTATTTTCAGCTTTTGGTAGATTCCTGTGGTTTAGAGGTTGGTATTAAGTAACTATCTGTTTTGAATAACATAGATACGTACCATCGCGAACCGGAATTGTTGAGCCACTTACCTATGTTTGTAACTCGGTCGTGTAATACTAATCCAGTAGCTGACATCTAGTCGGTCACATCGGTCTCTGATTACACGTCTAAATTGCGAACAGTGGCAAGTGGCTCAACAATCCCGGTTCGTGACTGCACATCACGCCTCTAATCCCAAATAAGATAAGCAGAGCACACGAAACGTTACATAGGTAGACAAGTCATGCCCATTTTAAATAACAATGACAGATATATTAGGTATGTGGCAGCTGAGAAAGCCGTGGTAGCCCAGCGGTTTGACCTCTGGCCTCTCATGCAGAGGATCGTGAGATCGAATCCCAGGCTCGCACCTCTGCATTTTTCGGAATTAGTGCTCAATCGAATTTGATATTGATCATGAAGTATTCAGTGACGAAATACAGCATACTAAACATCACGCCTGTATCCTTAAATGGGGTAGGCAGAGCTCACAAAACGCTATATAGCCAAAACCATAACAATTTCGTAGATAGTTGCCACTTTCGGCACAATTTTAAGCTGAAACATTGATGAAGAGAGGTATGGTAGTGACAGGTTGCTAACCTGCCGCCTAAAATGTGCATACATACATAATTATACATACAATCACGCTTATGTTCCCCAATGGGGAAGGCAGACCACATAAAACGTGACATAGACAAAACCATGATTATGAATATTTCACGCTTCGCAGCCACTTCTAGCATAATTTTGGGTTTGCAAAGATGGAAGAGGTAGAATAGTGACAAGTTGCTAGCCTATTGGCTAAAACACACCTAAACCTAACTTAGTCGCCTCTTACGACACTTCAAGAAACCGAGAAATGTTATTCTTCCCGACACCACAAAAAAAAGTTATCTAAAAACATGGACCAAAGCTACCTCCAATCGCCCGAGGGTAGTTCGATATTGGGACCCAATTCGTCCAAGTCTCTAACAAAATTGATCCCTGGCCGTCTAAATAATAAATAACCCAAAACTTTGACAAGTAAGGGCCTAAATAAAGTAAGTCCGGACCAGAACGACAGATGGAGTTGGTAATAAAATTGCTGTAGGTAATGTGGCGGGTTCCGTCATTGTTTTAGAGATCCGCACGCAGAAAAAGTGAAGGATTACTTAGGCAATTGAAATGCTGTCGTTATCCTCATTTTTTGTCAGAATCCTAATTGATACATAAAGATAGATATATCACATTCCTGACAACTGCAAAAACAAAACTACCGTGAGACTCAGACATGATGCGCACTCCAGATGATGGGTCACGGATTGGCCCGGAACATATCGAGCTAATCTCTATTTGAAAAGCGTGAGTAGATCCGTTGTTTCATCATGACAACTGTAAACCTCAAAAAAGTATGCAAAAGTGGCTATCAAATGTGAAATAATCATGGTTTCGTCTACATAGCTTTTCGTGTTCTCTGCCTACCCCATTTGGGAATACAGGCGTGATGTATGTATGTATGTATGGAAACCACATTACAGCTAAAGGCTCAGGTTTTGCCAATCGCTCGAAGGTTCGCAGGAAGAGATCCCCTAAGGCAGGTGTCGGCAACCCGCGGCCCGCGGGCCAGATGCGGCCCAGATGATTTTTAATACTATGCTTAATACCTGTAATCCTAATACTATCAAAACCATAAATAAGTGTGGCCCGTCATTACACTATTTTGCCAATTTGTGGCCCTTGTCTGCTAAAAGGTTGCCGACCACTGCCCTAAAGTATACGTTCGCCTTTATATTTTTAACCGAGTTCAAAAAGAGGAGGTTCTCAATTCGACCTAATTTTTTTTTAATTTTAATTTTTTTTTTTTCTTTTTTTTTTTTTTTTTTTGTGTGTATGTTACTCGATAGCTCGGAGACCCGTGGACCGATTCTCAAAATTTTTTTTTTAATCGATAGGGTGTAACTCGAAATTGGTCCCATTGGCACGACACCAGGATCTGATGATGGAATCTTGGAGAAATCGAGGGAACTCTTCAAATTTTATATGGAGATGTACGGCGTTTTCGGTAATTTGTTGATGAAATCAAGATTTTACATTCAGTAAACAGAATCTTTTTAAAATATTGCTAATTTGAAGTCGGTTTTTTTTTTGTTTAAAATTATTTATTATTCTGTGCTTTTTATTCCGTTTAAGTTTTTCAGTCAATTGAACGCGTACAAACAGTGAACGAAGAAAATCAAAAGGCATGTACACATCGAACGCTTTCAAATTTAAATAACCGTCAATAAGCCCTAAAATCCTCAATTTATTCTAAAGCTTAAACAAACTAAAGTAAACACAATGAAGGTTTGATAAATAATTTAAATTCAAAGCTTAAAAGTCTAGACCACAGATTTATATCGAAATAGATGACTCAAGTGTATGTACTTCACGTGCCAAAAGGGAGCCAAAAGGAAGAGCAATGCCCCTCCTTTGACGTGATTTCATTTAGTTTTATACATACATACATACTCTCACGCCTGCATTCCCAAGAGGGGTAGGCAGAGCACATGAATTCAAAAATCCAGTGCCACGTTCAGCATTTTCAGGGTAATCAGATGGCCAAACGTGACATTGCAGTGACAGGTTGCTAGCCCATCGCCCACAATACACCAACCCTTTCCCAGAGTCGACTCTTACGACACCCACGAGAAGAAAGGGGGAGGTGCTATTCTAACCCGGCACCACACGGGGATTTAGTTTTATACCACTTAGATTAGGTTTAACTGCCTAGAGACAGGACAACTTGAATAAGGTGGCGTCACCTTTGAATGGGTTTCACTCGGACTGTCAATTCCCATCACTAAAGCGCTCATTGTGACAGTAGGTAGAGAAAAAGTGGCACGCTTGGTTTTCATACAAATGCAGGAACTCGCGGTATCTATTTCGATATAAGTCTGTGGTCTAGACTGACTCGTAAATGCGACGTAATCTTTGAAATCGAGCCGAGCGTAGCCTTCGTATTTAATACAATTGTTGATTTTGAACGCTTTTCAAATAATTATAATTACATTGTTACTTGTTAACTTTGTAAAGTCTGGCAAATGAAAGATGAGAATGGAATGGCGGGAAAGTTGAAGTCTTGTAGCGCCCCAGCGCCACATACGTCGAATAGCCGAACTAAAACGATCCTACATAGCGCTATCGAAGTTTCGATGATCGGTTGCATACCACTTCCAAGTTTCTCTCTGTGGACTTCGGTCCCCAGGCATAACATCTGCCTGGAGAGAAATCTCTCTATTGGAGATTTTTCGACAGTATCAACATTGCAATACCATAATTGACGGCCCGATAGCCCAGCGGTTAGAGAACCTGACTGTGAAGCTTAAGGTCCCGGGTTCGATCCCCGGTCGGGGCAGATGTTTGTATGATGAGTACGAATGTTTGCTTTCGAGTCTTGGATGTTTATCTATATATAAGTAAGTTTATCTGTTGTCTAGTACCCATAAGACAGGCATTAAATTGCCTACTTTGGGACTAGGTGATTGGTGTGAATATTGTCCAGTGATATTTATTATTATTTATTTATTATAATGATAACATAATCTTTGTTTTTCTAGTACAAAAAAAAACAAAACTTTAACCCGTGTGGTATCGGGTTTAGGATGACGCCTCTCTATTTCTTTCATGGATGTCGTAAGAGGCAACTAATGAAATAGGTTAAAGTACATTTTAAGCGATAGGCTAGAAACCTGTAGTACGTTTGTAGATCATTTTTATTCTCTGAATTAATGTTTTATCAGTGTCAATTTTCTATCAATAAATGTCTTTCTTTCTTTTTCTGGATACCACTTAACCTTAAAACCTAAAAACCATGCAAAAGGTGGCTACAGAAAGTGAAAAAGTCAGTATACAGGCATGATGTATATATACATTCTGTATAAAGTTCATCGCTCTCATAGCACAAATCAACCTACAAATTTTAATAAAGAGAGCGTAGACTTAGTAGGAAGTAGAATATTTTCCCGAATCAAATTTACTTTACATTACCATATTTTCCTCAAGATACCTTCTGGGGTCTTAAATTTCAGTTTATATGTTTTTTACTCAGACTTATATCGAAATAGATGACTCAAGTGTGTATGTTCTTCGCGTGTCAAAAGGGAGAGCAATGCTCTTCCTTTAACGCGATTTCATTTAGTTCTGTACCACTTAGGTTAGGTTTAACTGCCTAGAGAAAGGACAACTTGAATAAGGCGGCGTCACCTTTGAATCAGTTTCACTTGGACTGTCAATTCCCATCACTAATGCCTTGATTACACGTACCGAGTAGAGTGGCGAGAGAGTGTTCTCGGCCGAGTACTCGGTTCGTGTGAACGATTGCCTTCATACTACACACGAACCGAGTACTCGGCCGAGAACACTCTCTCGCCACTCTACTCGGTACATGTGATCAAGGCATAAAGCGCTCGTGACGTTACAGTAGATAGAGAAAAAGTGGCACGCTTGGGTTTCATACAAATTCAGGATCGCGGTATCTATTTCGGATATCTGTAGTTCTTGAGAAGAATCCTAATATTCAGCTACGTTTCAAGAAACTTACTGATAGAGAGCGTAATGGCGTGATTAGAGAGGTTTGAAAGAGGATATTGTAACAAGGATAGAGGAAGCATGTTGGGTTGGTTTGGGCACGTGGAGAGAATGGAGAAACAAGGGTGTGTAACCAAATCTACAAGGTAAGTGTAGTCGGAAAAGACGCCATTATTCTCTAAGTTTATCACGTATTATCACGTATTTGACACGATATTAACCGCTATTCGATGGGAGCTGACCGGAGAGCGATTTTGTTGGAAACGTATGGCTTAGACAGCGCCTCTAATGGGCACGTTTTGACAACTGCCGTTGACACAGTTACCATACAATTCTTCGCGTTTGCAAACAAAATCGATTCTTATTTTGACCAATTTTATTACACTCTTGACGTTAAGTTTGTATGGAAAGGCTATTTGTGTAAATGTAAACCAAGATAGTTGTGTAAACGTGCCGCAGGGAGGCGTTGTCTCAGTTACCAAACAAAGTGGAACGTATTCAAACAATTCACAATTCGAACATTTTTTTTGTTTATTACTTACAGTCGAGTTCATTAATATATGAGCAAAACTGAGGGTTCAAAAATATCTGTACACCTTTATGATATTGACAATAAGGTGCAAAAGTTTACATATTTGGCATTTGTCTGCTCATATATTTATGAACTCGACTGTACAATGGGTATAACTCCGAGTTTGTCCCTTTGGCACTAAATCGGGATCTGTTGACAATAGGCCTGTGTCGTAAATTTCAAAAATGACTTATTTCGTTAGTTTAGTACCTGTATTACCCTAAAAAAAATATTTCATGATAAAAATTATATATAAAACACATATTTTAAGTTAGAAAAAAATATTATAAATCTGACGTAAAAACACAAGAAAGCGTCATGGCGTCGTCAATGACGTCACATGGTGGCAAACGATTGTGTTCACTTACGGCGAAAGATTGTTTTGTTTAAATAAAAATGAAAACGTCGTATTTTAAAAACTGTATAGTGCCCCAGTGTATGAATACAAGTATAAAAACTCCGACTAAATTATTCATACGTGTTCCGGACAAGGAAAAAATGCGAAGAAAGTGGTTAAAACTGGCAAGGAGGAATGATGCTCATTGTTTACCTATCAACAACATCGAGAATGTATTTTTGTGAAGATCATTTCGATGTAAGTGTTATTAAAAAAAGTAGTGACTACATATTCAACTCGTAAATCTTAAGAAAAACCAAAGTTTTTTTTTGTTTTAAAATAACAATGCAACATTTGGTTTGAGGTTAGAATGTCGCATTTATTTACATTGTAATTCTAACCTCAAAACCAATTAATTTTCTATTGGTGCACATTCCTTCAAATAATAATTGACTGCGTGCTAAAGTGAAATATATGTGAAAATGATAATAAGCAGTATTTTAGTATCGTCTATACTTACATAGAAGTTTTAACATTACGAAATTCTGATGAACAAAAGTCAGTGTTCGTCGCGATAAATCGGCCCAACATAAACAGCGTCAATTTTCAGTAAATTATTGCTGTTCGCTTTGATAAATGCAAGTTCCATGGCAGTTTATGCTAGTATTATCCGATATGTGTGGAAATAACACTCTCAACTTGTCGAAAAATGACAATAATAGAAAAAAACGAAGTGACTTGTGCTGTTGTATGAAAATCATAACCAAATGTCAACAACAACAATGGCGCATATCACCATGTGACGTAATACGCTCTGATTGGCGTTCACGGCGGAGGGGCCAGAAGGGTATTTTTTTGATTTTAATTTGTAAAAGTAACGATAATCTTATTTTTTTATGAGAAATTATTTCGGTTTTCCTTGTTTAAATATTACAATTTACGCCTAGAAACATTCATCCATTTGTTTCATTGTTAGTTGACACAAGCCTATTGAATTTTCGCGTGCATCGCTTTTCATCGCGACTTCTGATAATTCCGTGACTTCATCGCACCAAACCGCTTCGCATTTCTGCTTCGCTTTGAATCGCCTAACAGAACATACCCTAATACAAATGGGTGGTAGAGAAGGTTCTGTTTTTCTTTCATTAAGGTATCACGTGTGTTTAGATTAAGGAGTACTAAGCCACCGGCTCTTGGAGATTATCTTGTTATACTAAACCAGATAATTTTCATTTCGTTTCGCCAAAGTATTAATCAGGTGCAGTAGTTAATCATGTGTGTATACGTAGGTATATGCATACATATAAACATGCTTGTATTTCCAAACGGGGTAGGCAGAGCGCATGAAACGTGACTTAGAAAAATCATGATTATAACTATTTTACGCTTCTAGCATATATTTTTTATTTCAATATTAATTCCAAAATTCCAATTACCTATTGTCATTTATAATTTAACGTCACAATAAGTTAGTAATAACTAACAATATTATAATTTTAGGTATGAATACAGATGGATTTTGAAGTTTAGAGGTCATATCGTAACAGTGACACATTCCAGTGTCGTGTTTGTAAGTAAGTAAGTAAGTAAACACTTTATTGTACAAAAGGAAAAAAACACAAAATACAAAAAACAAAATTATATACAAATGAAATGGCGAAGTACAAAGGCGGACTTATCCCTTAAGGGATCTCTTACAGCCAACCTTTGAGAGGCAGAGAGGAAACTAAATTATTGACACAGACAAAAAGAGAGGGTACAATAAACATGGTGAAATACAGTACAACAAATACTGACAAATCATACTATACAAATATATACTAAATAGAACATTATGTAATTTATGAAGTTTATAAATAGGTATACAAATACAATAACAAATAGATCACTATATGAATAACACAAACATACATTCAAGGAGGAGGTGTGCGCCATATCTTCTTCAGGCGCTCCCTGAACGAGTAAATCGAGGATGATTGCCGGACAGAAGTCGGCAACCGATTCCACAGCCTGGCACCGTGCACTGAAAAGGATTTGGCATAGGTTTTGGACGAAGTAGGAGAGGAGGCTAAAAGGAGATTGGAACTTGACCGCAAGCGATGACCGCTGCCAGAAGCTAAATAGCTGAAGCGTTCGGAAAGGTATAAAGGAGTGAAAGGATTAAAGAGAGTGTTGAATAGCAATGACAGAATATGTATGTTACGACGATCACGTATCGGGAACCAACCCAACTGCGCACGAAACTGCGACACGTGATCATATTTCCGAAGTCCAAAAATGTATCGGATGCATACATTCTGTAGACGATCAAGCTTGTCAAGCAGCCCCTCAGATAGATCTAAATACGCAACATCGCCATAGTCAAGCAACGGCAGCAAAAGCGATTGAGCTAGCATAGCTTTGGTTTGGAGAGGCAGAAAATTCTGCAAGCGCCTGAGCGAGTGGAGCGACGCAAAGAGTTTCCGACTAACCTCAGCAACCTGAGCCGACCACGACAACGTCTGGTCTATTGTAATCCCTAGGTTTTTTACAGTAGCAGTGAAAGGGATTACTGTACCTTCAAAATACAGATTAGGTATAACCATATCAGAAATCTGCGAAATAAAATATTGACTGCCAATTACTATCGCCTGTGTCTTTTTTGCATTAATTTTGAGGTCAAACCTCGCAGCCCAATCACTAATGGAGGCAAGGTCAGCATTAATTCGATCAATTAAAAGAGGAAAATCGTCAAGTGAAGCTGCTGAGTATATTTGTAAATCGTCTGCGTATAAATGATATGAAGAACTTAAGGAGGATGTAATACCGTTGATGAAGATAGAAAAGAGGAGAGGGGATAACACGCCCCCCTGTGGAACACCAGCGGTGAGATCACACCACGCAGAAAAAGCGTCTTCAATCTTAACTCGCTGCTGCCTCCCACAGAGATAGGAACGAAACCACGATAGTGCATCAGAGGAGACATTTAAAGTGCTGAGTATACCTAAAAGGATATCAAAGTCAACGGTATTAAAGGCACTACTAAAGTCCAACAGCACTAGGACAGTCAGCTTTCTGTTCTCAATATTGTAACGAATGTCATCAGTGACCTTGACAAGAGCCGTGACAGTGCTATGCCCGGGGCGGAAGCCAGATTGGAAAGGATTAAATAAACTATGTGTATTTAGGTAATGGGAAAGGCGTTTGCTCACAAAATGTTCAATTATTTTAGATAAAACTGGAAGAATTGAAATGGGACGATATTCGGAAAAGGAACTGGGATTTAACGTGTTTGGATAGATATAATAACACTTCTGTAATACCATTTTCTTCCGTGGATATTGTAAGGAATGCTACAGGCGACAGGCGACAGGCTAGCAACCTGTCACTACTATATTATCACCTAATCCATCTGTTGTCAAAACTATCATTAAGCTAGAAGTGGCTGCGAATCATGAAAAAGTCATGGCTATGGTTTTGTCTATGTCACGTTTCGTGTGCTCTGTCTACCCCTTTTAGGAGCATACAGGCGAGTGTGTGTATAATGAATAATGAAGTACATAATTATGTGTTAAAATGAATTAGGTTATAAGGTTAATAAGACAGAACTGTATGAAAAAGACAATGTTGTTCCAGTAATTAATGAAATAAAGTACTATCCTCAATTAAAAACGTTAATTAGTGACTTTGTCAAGGGCTATAATGAATTGCAGCGTGGTAACGTAATCAAAATATTCAAATTAGTTAGATCCGTGAGCATAATACAGGCTTTCTTGAATTTAAATGTTCTTTAGGAACGGGGAGAAGCGTGGCAGACATTTTGCTTGTGTTATTAAAAGAGGCTCTCTTTTAAAAAAGAGCCTGCAGGGCGTAATATTATATATAAACATCACGCCTTTATTCCTAAATGGGGTTGGCAGAGCACACGAAACGATTTCGAGACAAAACTATAGCTACTTCAAGTTTCGCTGCAAATTTTACATTTATAAAAACAGATGGAAGCGGTGTAATAGTGACATGTTGCTAGCCTATCGTCTAAGTGAAGTATACCCCAATCTATTTCCTTAGTCGCGTCTTACAACATCCACGAAAGAAATGGAGAGGTGTTTATTCTTAATTCGACACCACACAGTAAAGTTCTATTTATTGTTGTTTAGAATATACAATTTTGTAATAAAGTACAAGTTTTTTCTTCATCTTTTTCTTCAGTATCGTTTTGTAAATATTTTGTTGATGTCTGTCACCATGTTTATTTTAGCCTCTTTTTGTGTGTCTCAATAATTAAGTGACTTCTCTGCTTCTCAAAAGTTAACTGTAAGAGCTCCCTTGAAGGATAAGTCTGCCTTTGCATTTCACCGTCTCGTTTTTTTTTCTTTTATCCACTGATTTACATTGTATTCCGTGTGGGCTTACGACATCCACGGAAGAAAAGGAGCGATGTTGAAATTTAGAATTAGAATAGGTTTAGATTATTTATTCATTTAGAAAAGTTGCATATCGACGAACAAAATGAGGTACGTAGGCAGAACATACAAAATGTGACACAGGCAAAACCATGATTTTATCACGTCTGCTTCCCAAACATTTGCCTTAGTCGCCTCTTACGACATCTATCGGATTTGAAATAACACCTCTCTATTTCTTCCGTGGATGTCGTTAGAAGCGACTATAGAAATAGGTTTAGGTATGTTTTAGGCGACAGGACATGAAAAGTGAACTATTCATGGTTTTGACTATGTAAGATTTTGTGAGCTCTGCCTACCCATTAGGAAATACCGGCATGATGTATGTGACTTTAACTTACATTGTACGATGCTTGAATATAATATACCTTACCTTTGAGCATAGTATTCGAAGAAAGCGACAAGTATCTCGATCGATCTAGTCATAGCAGCCCACATTTCGTGTGGCTTGCATTTTGTTGCCCCCAGAGAAGGTAACCTGGACGGGCCGTCCGACATTTAAAATATATCACATCTCCAAAGCAACCGTTGAAGTTTACACACACTGCACTTCACTATACGATTTACACTACCTACTACCAAGAACGAACAACGAACACTAAACCTACTCAAACACACTTATAATTGACACTTGTTGATTCGAAACAAAAGAGCGTGCAAATTCAAAATTCGAATTTGAGTTCCAATTTCAAAATAGCTTTTTCAGAGACGCGTTCGCACGAGGACCAAGGCTTCACGGACTGAAAGCCGGACCGACCGCGCATGCCCTCAACAAAATTGTATACAACCGCCCACATAGAGAGAGCTATGCTTCCTCCCTCGTCTTACCAAGTTTTGTACATTTTAGGGGGTCGTTGTAACGGTTCGCCAGCTCGAGTTACATTGGTGATGTTGGCCGTAATGTAGGTAGAAACGCTTGTAGATACAGGTATCAGAATCCACAGTTGGTTTCACTCCATTCTCGCACATTGGCTTTTGTTTCGCTGCAATCGATGGAGGTCTTTTATTAGGGTGTTCATTGTTGGCACGTTAAATGCGTATAGGTTGTTAAAGATACTCTTTTCACTTTGTCCGTATTTAATTGGTTTCATTTGGTTCGTGTTTTTATATACGTTTAGCTTTGATTGTTGTTTTTGTTGTAACAATTGGCTTCGTAATCGAATTCGTCACAGCTTTGGGGGTAGTTTTTGTATAAAAGTTTAGTTTCCATGTAGTGTTGAATTTTAAATAACGCCTCTCTATTTCTTCCGTGGATGTCGTAAGAGCCGACTAAGGAAATAGGTTAAGGTATATTTTAGGCGACAGGCTAGCAACCTGTCACTGTTATACCTGCCTCAAAACCTAAAAATATGCTTAAAGTGGCCGCAAAACATGACATAGTCATGGTTTTGTCTACGTAGCGTTTCGTGTACTCTGCCTACCCCATTTGGGAATAAAGGTGTGATGGTGTATATATGTGCATATAGTTAATCTATACTAATATTATAAAGCTGAAGAGTTTTTTGTTTGTTTGTTTGAACGCGCTAATCTCAGGAACTACTGGTTCGAATTGAAAAATTCTTTTTGTGTTGGATAAACCATTTATTGAGGAAGGCTTTAGGGTATATAACATCACGCTGCAACTAATAGGAGCGAAGAAACACTAGAAAAAGTGGAAAAAACAAGCGAAATCGCCGAAAGTCATTATTCCACGCGAACGGAGTCGCGGGCACAGCTAGTAATCTATAGAAGCTTTTTGCTGTTTATAATTGTTGTCTACTGTGTTTATGTTTTATATAATCTACGCTGAATTTCACGTCAATCTGGCTAACGAAACTGGGTCAAATTTGTCTTACATGATATGAAATGAACACCTCAAATTTAATGAACTCCTAAAGTTGTCGTATGATACAGAGAGTTGTTGACTGTTCTTAAATGAGATTTACGTTTGCAAATAGATAGGTTTAAATAAGGTAAGGTTAGGAGGTTATGTGTATTTATTCTATGTACAAGTATTTTCTTACGTGAATTAGTCATTGTTTTGTCTATGTAGCGTTTTGAGTGCTCTGTCTATCCTAACTAAGACCCTACCCTACCCTTTTATACATCAAAATAACACAGGCTATATTTTATAAAGATATAGTGTGAATTGTACAAAATGTGACGATAAACGTCAAGTAAGTAACCGTAATCTACCTACTCGAAAAAATTCGCGGGTGGCCGCTGGTTTCCTATAAGCTAACTAGAATAATATTTAGTATTCTATTGTAAGAAAGAATTTAATTTAATAAAGATATTTCATTGTTGTCGAATGATCGCATAAAAGTGGAATGTAATGTAGAAAACGAATGAAGGAAAACACTCAACATAATTATCATAAAGTTATTGCTTTTTACACATCGATTTTTATCTAAAGACTTGAGAATCTTCATTCATTTCAGTTTTAAAACAATCAGGTTAATGTAGTGTGGGTCGGGGTTTAGAATAACATCTCTCCATTTCTTCCACGGATGTCGTAAGAAGCGAGTAAGGAAATAGGTAGAGGTAAGCTTTAGGCGATAGGATAGCAACCTGTCACTATTATAATATAATGTCACTATTATAACTTATGTACTAACCTCTTCCATCTGTTTTCAAACTTAAATTTAAGCTAAAACTGGCTTCGAAATGTGAAATCGTTGTGGTTTTGACTACGTCATCATCATCATCATCATCATCATCATCAGTTTATATACGTCCCACGTATACGGGTTTGAACCCACGACCCTCTGCTTGAGAGGCCACAGTTCGAACCGCTGGGCTAAACGCTTTGACTACGTGCGCTTACTCTGTTTGAGAATACATGCATGATATTTGTATGAATGTATGAATGTTCCTACGTTAGAGTAAATACATAGAGGTGAGGAAAAAATAATTGTTCTTGAGTTAAGACACGTTAATAAGGCAGTGGCCAAAATTATCTAGGTACGTACCCCAATTTTTCACTTTTACTTCTTATAAAGGCTTATAATATATAAAAAATTACACTTCTTTCTTTAACATATGTTAGGAATTGTCATTGCTTATCTATTCATGAGCCTCTTCCTTGGCTAAGAGTAATATGAAGAGATTCGTTATTAATAAACAATATTTCCAACTTACATAGAAAAGAACTAAAAGCGAAAAGTCACAAGGGGGTCGAATGTAACGGTCTTACACGGAACCTTTCTCGTAAGAATCTACTTCATGGCAGTTAAGGTGTAGTAAAAGAACCGCTATTAAAGCCTTGATAGTCTTTCATTTGTGCGTCTGTCTCTCTCCAACGAGTTAGGAGAGAAAGAGAGAAAAACAAAAGTCAAGGCAAATAGTAGCACCTGTGTTTCGGAACACTTAAACGTATTAAGTATTCATGTGTTTGGAACTTCGGGAATTACATGTAATTTGGTGCGTGTGAGAAAGTGACGCAGGGTTTTGTAATAGGTATTTATCTACATCTATATCGTAATGTTCTTTCTATGTATATGTTAAATGGCCCACATCAGTGGTCGGCAACCTGTAGCTTACAGTGGCAAGCTACTTTGTGGCCCACAAACATAAAGTTTTTAATATTATTCTTAATTCTTAACATAATTATGCAATAATTTACTATACATTAGATCCGTGAGGTGTTGGATTTAGAACAACCATCTCTCGATTTCTTCCGTGGATATTGTAGGAGGCGACTGGGCTAAGGTATATTTTAAGCGACTAGCTAGTAACCTACTGTCATTATTATATGTTATTATATCAGTATTATGGGTGATGGGCTAGCAACCTGTCACCACAATATCACGTTTGACCATCTGGTTACCCTGAATTTGCTAAATGTGTCACTGGATTTTTGAATTCATGTGCTCTGCCTACCCCTCCTGGGAATACTGGCGTAAGAATATGTATGTATGTATCTATATCACGAATCGTGAAGACAGTCATGATCATGATTATGTATTGTCTATGTATCGTTTTATGTAGTTTGCCTATCCCGTTTGGGAACACAAGCGTTATGTATGTATGAATCATAAAACCTGTCTACTTTATAATACAGGTGATGATCGAAAGAAGAACTTAATACCTGTAAGTAATATATCTTCAAATTTAATCACTGCTGCTTACACATTGGTCTGAAAACATATTAAGTGGTGAAAGTGACTTCGCCCATCGCTTTTTCAAGTAAAAATTATACGCCAACTAACCCCCACCGCTTAAAATCTTGACAATTTTATTGCCGACCACTACTGCCCAAATACAATACATCTTATAGTAAAAAAAAAGCAAATTCTAATTAGTTTTCCTCTGAAAAGTTACGGTGTCACAGACGGAAAGATAGACGTGTACAAAGTGGTTTAACTACGAAATACATTTTAAGGATAATCTACGCAGGATAATCTACAAAACTTTTAAAGAAACCAATGCCAAAATTAAGAAAAGAATTACCTATTTCGTACATTCCATTGTTTCGAAGCAAAAGTTGTTCAATGGCCATTAAAAACTTCGCCATATTTAACAACTATAACACTTCTTTACGCTAACGGATAACAACCATAATCTACAAAGATGTTTTCAATGTTCACGAATATGTACACTGTTTCCGAGGGAAAAATATTCCCATAATGTAACACAATATTTCACCGCCCCATCACTCAATTCTCTGAAGCAAATATGTAACAAAAGACGTATTTGTTACACTATAAAACATTATTCTCTTACATAAAAGCTCTAAAATCTAGCTAAAGCTTTCATCTCGTCTTTATTATTTTGTGAGAGATCAAACATTATTGGCGACTTTTCTGATATACTCTAATACTTTTTCTGAATGTATGATTTCAAATCTGACCTGCAAAAGATGACGTGTCGTCTCGTGCCGTCACGACATGTCGTCGTCGAACATTTGAAACATAAAACTACCGTGAGACTCACTCATAGTGAACCAAAACTCACGTTTTTATATCGAGATTAGCTCGACAAGTTTCGGACCAATTCACCGCCGCTCTTTTCGCGCGAGTCGCGTCTATCTGCTGCCGTGGCGTATTGCGTGATGGGGTCATAAATTAGTCTGAAACATGTCGAGCTAATCTCGATATAAGGACGCGAGTATGACCACGTTTCGCTATGAAGTTAGGATTATTTTAGACGACAGGCTAGCAATCTGTCGCTATTAAGTATACTTCTTAACTTAAAGCTTAAAAAACATGCTGGCATATTAAGAAAAAAAAGAAAAGGAAGAGAGAAGGAGGAAAAAATCGAAGGAAGAAAAAAAATAGAAGGAAAGAATGAGAAAGGAAAAGAAAGGAAAAAAAAACGCGGAGCGCATAGTTAAGCTAAAAAAAATATCCTAAAATCATCAAGGTACGGACCACGAGTCCGTAGATGAAAAATTTGTTTAAAAAAAAAACATGCTGGGAATGACAGTGATACGTGAAATAGTGATTGATTGTATTACCTATGACGTTTTATATGCTCTGATTACCCCATTTAGGATATAGGGGTGATGTATGTATGCAACAAATAGTATTTAAAAAGGCGTAGGTCTAGTCGGTCCAGGTAGGTTTATCGCAGCAACGTTTTCGTCATCAACCAAGAAGTTTTGTCGCAGCAACATTTTCAGCTGTCGCATGTCGTCGACAAACAAGCACGTTATCAACACTATTTTCCTACTCCCAGGTAGAATAACACTTATCTAGTGGTTCATGATTCGACGTTTATTTTACTTCGAGAGTGCTTTCTTGACTTTCCTGTCCTAACACTCAACTACACCATTTTATAAGGGCGTTGCGGGTGTACTTTGCAGTCGTTTGAGAGTATTCATTCTTGTTATGGTGGTTCTTGAATGAGAAGGAATGAACAAAGCTGTACCCGAAGGGTTCTGTGGGTTAAATGGCGACGGTGGAACCCTATTTTGTCATTTTGGCTAAGCTTGAGTGAAATTTGAAAGTATCACGCCCGTGTTCTCAAGTGGGGAAGACAAAGCACACAAAAGAATGACTATTGTCATGCTAATATTGTAGCTTCTCTTTTTGTCGGTCTCATTATGTTTCTTCTCTGTCTCTCGAATTGGCTGTAAGAGATCTCTTGAGGGATAAGTCCTTCCTTGTACTTAACCATTTCATCTGTAGATTTTTTTTTCGTATACTTTCCTTTTGTGTTTACTAACTACATATTCCAAGTTTAAAGGACGTCGGGTTCATTACATGTGATAGTGACAGTTTGCCAGTATGTTGCCTAAAATATTTACCACAGACCTATTTCCTTAATACCCTTTTACGACATCCACGGAAGAAATGGAGAGATGCTATTCTAAATCCGACTCATGTTAGCAATTCTTTCTGTATGTTACCTCACACCTCAACAGCCGAACCAATTTCGACAGAATTTGGTATGAAGATAGTTTTCCCGCGAAAGTACGTAGGTAAATTTTTTAAGCTATAATTCCCAAAGGATAGCGGGAAAATTCTACGAAGCCAGCGAGTTTTAAATGAATACAAAATGTACTTTAGATTTCCGCTTCAGGGATTGGTTGTAAAGATTCTCTTGTCGATAATTCTGAACGAATTCAGCTGGATGAAAATTTCAAATCCTTGTTCTAGCATACATCTGATTTTATCTCCTAAACATTTTACTGGGAAACGCTTCAAGGATTTTCAGCAGAATATAAAAGGTATTTGTGGCGAGTTACATACTATAATACTGTATAAATGATGCTATTTAAAGCGAGAATAAAGGAGTGTATTTTGAATTCGATTATCTTCAGAAATCCGAAAGTCTAGTGCAAAACGATCATGGGCTCGATAACGATTTCGTTTGGGAATTAACGCGGAATTGAATGAAGACGTGTGGACTGCGGCAGTTGTGCAAATGTTCCGCTTGGCGGCGCTATCTCAGTTTCCATACAATTTTGCGATAATTTGCAAACGAAATCGTTATCGAATGCATTATCGTTTTAAACACACTAGACTTACTGTTATTCTGCAAGATTGGTTTTACGAGTACATTTTATTCTGTTAACTGCGAATCCATCTGCATAAAATAACTCTATGGCTATACCGCGGAACAAAAAGTATCAGTATATAAATTGTTGCATGTAATAATTGTTCGCCCCCTATAAACAATAATTATTATGTTATTTTTTTTGTATCAGTCGTTATAGAGTGCGTACCTAGAGAATAAAGATACATAATCCGTAAAATTTCAATAGTCTAACTAGCACGGTTCGTGATACAGCCCGGTGTCAGACGGACGGACGGACGGAAACATGGACGGACAGCAGTCTCAGAAATAGCATCCCGTTTTCACCCTTTAGGTACGGAATCCTTAAATGACAATACTTTAGTAAACTACTGCATACAGTTACATTTTGTTCGATGATAGGTAGATTTCTCAACGATAACACTTAGGCAGACTTCGATCTCGGAACTTACCTGAAACAAAAAACATATAAAGTAAAGTAAAGTAAAAAACTCTTTATTGTACAAAAGAAAATAAGGTACAGACAGGTTTCAAAAAAGAACAAAGTACAAAGGCGGACTTATCCCAAAAGGGATCTCTACCAGCCAACCTTTGAGCAGTAGAGAGGAGCAGCAATTTAAATATCACATGATAAATATCACGCCGTAATCTTTAAATATATAGCCAGAGCTTACAAAACTTGACATAGACAAAACCATAATTATTTTGCGCTTTACGGTCACTTCTAGCATATTTTTTTAGGATTCAAGTTGGCAACCTTAAGTTAATCCCTAAGTCACCTCTTACGACATCCACAGACGAAATGGAGAGGTGTCATTCTAAATCCGACATCACATGGAACACAGTATAAACATTTTGAAGAATTTCGCTGCGCCCCTAACGGTCACTGTAGAAAGAAAATTCTCCTCACGAAACTTTTTCGCCACTAGCTGGTACGGTTTCTTTAACCTCAGTACTTAAAGCCGGGTACTCACCAGCGAGCCGTAACCGTAACACGTGTGATACAGTAACGAGGTTCTAGTGTGTACGCGTGTAATAGTTACGGCTCCCGCTGTCTCCGGAACGCTTTCACCGAGCGTACTCATTTAGCGAGCTGTAACTGTAACCTGCGAGCGCCCTTTGGTTCGCGGCAAAAACCGACAAAGGTCGGCTCGCGAACCACGTACACATTATGTTTTTGGGAACAGTAACGGTTACAGTTACGTGCAACGTTACGGGTCCAGAAATGAGTACGTTGTAAACGTCGGCTCGATGCGAGCCGCACACGTACCGCTCGCAGGAGGTTTGCGTACCACGTACACATTATGTTTTTTGGTTACAGTAGATGCAACGGTTACAGTTACGGCTCGCTAGTGAGTACCCGGCTTAACAATGCACAAAGAAATAGGTTAAGAGGTGATACTTGAACCTACGACCTTGGTAAACCGTACGCCATGCTTTTTAAAACGACCTGCCCTTAACTTTTGCGAGAGTTCTTGAGAGGTGTGACTTTACTCTGAGCCTGACGCTACAGCGAGACTCACTACATAGCTACATACATACATACAATCACAACTATGTTTCCAAAAAGGCAGAACACACAAAACGTGACAGACGAAGCCATGACTATGAGTATTTCACGATTCGTAGTGACTTTTAGCATAATTTTGCTAACCTGCTAAAGTTGCTAGCCTGTCACCTAAAGCAAATCTAAACCTTGTTCTTCATTCGCCTATTACAGCATCCACGGAAGAATTGGACAGCTGTTATTTTGAGCCCGATATCACACGGGCTAACAATAACAAACAAAATAAAGATAACAACAATCTTAGTGTTAAACAGTCCATAATAGAAACTGCAGCTCAAACCCTGTCATACTGAGAGGAGACCTATCTACACTATATCTACATCTACACTAATATTATAAAGAGGAAAACTTTGTTGTTTGTTTGTATGTTTGTTTGTTTGTTTGTTTGTTTGTTTGTTTGTTTGTTTGTTTGTTTGTTTGTTTGTTTGTTTGTTTGTTTGTTTGGTTGTAATGAATAGGCTCAGTAACTACTGGACCGTTTGTAAAAATTCTTGCAGCATTCGAAAGCCACATTATCCGCGAGTAACATAGGCTAATTTTTATTTTGAAAAAAAAAGAGGATTCCGTAAAATATTTGGGTTTAGATACCTACATCTACACTAATATTATGAAGAGGAAAACTTTGTTTGTTTGTAATGAATAGGCTCAGAAACCTACGACCCCAAAATCCGAAATTTACGCGAACGAAGTCGCGGGCGGAAAGCTAGTGCTTTATAAAGTAAAATATTAAAGTAAAACCGTTAAATATATCCTGGTCACAAACACCCAATTTTAACGGAAAGCGTTGTTAATGACCAACTCATATTAATTAATTCGATACGAAATTGCTTTTGATGTCTCAAAAATGTTCCAACGAGCCGTTTTAGGGTTATAGTACAGGAGACAGTTGTCATTTTTATGTAGCCCGTGTAAATATTACCAACGCACAGTTTTTCCATGTAGGTTGAGATTGAGAATAAAACGTCTCCATGTCTTTCGTGGATGTCGTAAGAGGCGACTAAAATAAGGCTAGTAACCTGTCACTATTAAGTATACCTGCCAATGTAACGTTTCATGAGCTCTGAATACCCCATTCGAAAATACAGGCGTGATGAATGTATGTTATTTTTAGATACATGTATACATCACGGCTGTATTCCCAAATAGGGTAGGCAGATCACACGAAATGGCACATAGACAAACTGACATGACTATTTCACGTTTTGTGGCAACTTCTAGCATTTTTTTAAGCTTTTGAGTTGGCAAGTACAACAGTGGCAGGTTACTAGCCTGTCACTTAAAAAATACCCTAACCTATTTCCTTAGTGGCTTATTACGACATCCACGGAAAATGGAGAAGTGTTATTTTAAATCCGACACAACATGGTATACAGGTACACGGTATTTTTAGATTAGACCAACAATTAATAATTAATGTTATATTCGTGTCAAAATGGATAAAATGTTTTTCTTGCTTTCTTTGAAACTCAGCAGGCTCTCGTACTATAACATCAGCTGCGTAAATAGGACCTAATCGGGGATACGCGCCGTCGGCAAACAGTCGTTTGCGAAATAAAAGCTCCCTTATGACTTTTTGGGATGGGAGCGTCTTTCAGGTATTACGATCCTTTGTTTAACTTCGCTGGATCCCGACCTAGCTCAATTCGATTTGGGATAAAAACTCGCCAAGTGTGAAATTTACGAACTACGTCGATGCGCATCATAATACCTGCCACATACATACATATTCTCACGCCTGTATGTATTCCCAAGAGGGGTAGGCAGAGCACATGAATACAAAAATCCAGTGCCACGTTTAGTAAATTCAGGGTAACCAGATAGTTAAACGTGATATTGCAGTGACAGGTTGCTATCCCATCGCCTACAATACACTAACCCTTTCCTAGAGTCGACTCTTACGACACCCACGGGAAGAAACGGGGAGGTGCTATTCTAACCCGGCACTACACGGGTAACTTGCCACAGATACAAAATAGTATCAGATGTATAGCCCTAGCACCACCTATCGTGGAATAGCCGAAATTTTACTACGGACGTTTCGATATTATACCCAAATTATGCATAAATACAACTTCCAACTTCCTCTCTGTGGACTTCGGTCCCCAGGCGTAACATCTGCCTGGAGAGAGATCTCTCTATTAGGGTCTTTCCCTAAAAAGATAGCACCAATAAAATGGCTGATTTCATAAAAGTGTTTTCTTTTGTGCTTTTATACTCTGTTTTTTTTAATTAAAAATTTAACGGATAAAATTTGATTTTTTTCTGGAACTCTAAGGTAAAAATTAAAACGATTTAACTGTGTAACTAACCTAAAAAAATCCTTAGTCGTTCCTTTATAACATAAAATGGAGAAATATTATTCTAACCCGTGTGGTGCCGGGTTAGAATAGCACCTCCCCCTTTCTTCCCGTGGGTGTCGTAAGAGTCGACTCTGGGAAAGGGTTAGTGTATTGTGGGAGATGGGCTAGCAACCTGTCACTGCAATATCACGTTTAACCATCTGGTTACCCTGAAATTGCTAAAAGTGGAACTGGTTTTTTGACTTCTTGTGCTCTGCCTACCCCTCTTGGGAATACAGGCGTGAGAATATGTATCTGTTACCGTTGTTCAAATCAACTAAAAACACCAAAAAATCACGATGGTTGCATGGGAGCCCTCCAAAATATTACATTATCATACTTGCATTCCCAAATGAGATAGGTAGAGCACACAAAACTGTTTGACGTTTCGTAGTAACTTCTACTATATTTTGTTTCAAGTGGGAAACAGGTTTCAAATGAAGAGTTACAATACGTAGTGACGAGTTTCTAACCTGTCACCAAAAATGTAGCTTAACCTATTTCCTTAGTGGCTTCTTACGACATCCGAGGAAAAAATGGATAAAAATGGATAAAAATGGATAAAAATGGATAAAAATGTTATTCTAAAACTGAAAAAAGACCGTGGATTTTATTAAATTTTTGTTTGCATAGATTATCAAGAATTTAGTTCCCTCTAAACTATCGGAAAACGATCAAAACTTCGTGGGAGTTCAAAGTTCTAGATTGTATTACTTTCGTCGATCTTTTTAGAAAACTGTAATAAGGTTGGAGTGAAAAAGATATTGTTAAGGCTGCTTCCACGTTCCGGTATAGGTAATGCGATATAATGTAGATATATATTTTGCTGAAAAGAGCTAGATTTTAATTTATTTTTAAAACTTAATAAAAGCGTTAAATTACCGTGAGACTCACTCATAGTGAAATAAAATGGATCTATCAAGTTTTTATATCGAGATTATTTCGACACAACATTTCGAGCCAATTTGTGATCCATTATCTAGCTAGAGCTACGCGCCACGGCAGCGCCAGCTCCAAATTATGGTTTACGGATTGGCTCGAAACGTGTCGAACTAATTCCGATATAAAAACAAGAATTGTTCCGTTTTAGTTCACTTACTAAAAGCAATAAAAAAAAAA
>BHDV01052984.1:0-29618 GCA_005406045.1 Adoxophyes honmai | reverse complement strand
AAAAAAAAAATGACTAGGTTCGTCTGGGAATTCAACCGACTAAATGTGAAAATGACTCAGTAATGAATTTACATACCTAAATACAATAGTAGGCAGAGCACACGAATGCTTTCACAGATCATGACTATTTCGCGATTTGCATTCACTTCCATCATAACTTCAGATTTAAAAACAGATGATGGAGTTTGGCTGTAAAAGATTCCATAAAGGATAATTCCGACTTTGTACTTAACTTTTTTTATACAATAAAGTGTTTATTTACGTACTTTTATACTACATTATGTAATTGAGTAGAAATATAACACATTCTAGCCATATTACGATTCATTGCTGAGCACAGGCCTCCTCTCAGTATGAAACTCTTGGGATTTAGTTCCCTCGCGGGTCCAGTGCGGATTTGGAACTTCACACATAACATAGACTTACTTCGTTGTTGTATGTAGATTTCCTCATGATGTTTTTCTTTACTGAATAGCACGTGATAACTGATAAATATCAAATTCGATATCGCACATAAATTCCGAAAAATTCAGAGGTGCAAGCCTGGGGTTCGAACCCACGACCCTCTGCTTGAGAGGCCACAGGTCGAACCGCGACTTACTCACTAGTAGCTCTGCTGGCCAGTCGCCTAAAGCGTACAAAAACGCCATACACGGAAGAAATGGATAGCTATCATTCCACCATCGACACAACACGGCATATTTACTAATTATACTAATTTTATTGATTTTATCTTCACCGACAGATGCATCCATCTTACTTAAAATTTCTTCACAAAATTTTGTTCAAAGTGCTCATTTAACAGCACACCGCTGGTTGCCATGGAAACGTGATCGATTGATATTATAGTGCCGTCCCTTTCGCACTCGCAGGAGCTCGCATATAGCGATCTCGCTCGCACCTGATTATTAACCAACCGCTAAGACGATGCATTTAGGTGATTGTTTTAATGAAAAAGGAATAAATTACGGACCGTTTTTATTTTATAATAGTAATTTATCTACGTGCCGTTGTGATTTAGAGTAACAGGTCTCCAGTTCTTTTGTGGATGTCGTAAGAGGCAACTGAGGATCTAGGTTGAAGTATATCTTAGGCGATAGGCCAAAAACCTGCCACTATAAAATATTATTACTGAATTTAAAACCTTAAAAAAGGCAGAAGTGGCCACGAAACGTAAAATAGTCATGAGTTTGTCTGTGTAACGTTTCGTGTGCTCTGCCTATTTAATCCTTATGTAACGTAAATGTACCAATGCTCGACGCCTCGACGCCCAGTAGACGACACCCACCTACCTGTCTTATTATGACATAAGGTTGCAAGCGCTGTGTCCTGGGTAAGTGCCGAGCATTGGTACATTTTCCTCACCGTGAATTATTTAGGGGTAGTTGTAACCCACAGAATTACATACATACATACATACATACATAAAATCACGCTTTTGTGCCCAAATGTGGTAGGCAGAGCACACGAAACGTGAAATAGACATTATATCCATGATTATGACTATTTCACGCTTCGCAGCCACTTTTGGCATCATTTTGGGTTTTCAAAACAGATGTAAGAGGTAGTATAATAGTGACAGGTCGCTAGCCTATCGCCTAAAGAAAACCTAAACCCATTTCCTTTGTCGCCTCCTACGACATCCACGGAAGAAATGGAGAGGTGCTATTCTAGACACGACCCACACCACAGAATTACATGGGTGACCAAATTCTTGTACAAATTATGATATGGATCCATATCTGAAACTAACAGGTGGCCGTCGGTAAATGAGTCCCATGATTGCTAGTGGCCGAAATAATTGGTCAATTATTACTTCGATACACACAATGGTCGTTATCAAAATGGGTCAGTGGGAAAGACCGCTTATTGTGGTTGTCGAGGTTCACATTTCTGAACGCACATATTGTCAGTAATGCTGCTTCTTCTAAGTTTGCAAAATTTTATCAAATTGGTCTCAAAATTGGTGTCGTGTCATGTTAATTATTCCATAAATATCTAGATTTTTGAAGGTTGTAGCTTACAACCCAGTGTGGTGCCGGGTTAGAATAGCACCTCCCCCTTTCTTCCTGTGGGTGTCGTAAGAGTCGACTCTGGGAAAGGGTTAGTGTATTGCGGGCGATGGGCTAGCAACCTGTCACTGCAATATCACGTTTGACCATCTGGATACCCTGAAATTGCTAAACGTGGCACTGGATTTTTGAATTCATGTGCTCTGCCTACCCCTCTTGGGAATACAGGCGTGAGAATATGTATAATGTATGTATGTCTAGATTTTTTTAAGGTTGTAACACCTGACATAATACTTGTACCTTTTCCAACTATTTTTTGGCATACAATTGTCCAAAAACTGCAGCGACATTGGTTTTGTACTCTGCCTACCCCGTTTGGGAATAAAGCGTGATGTTTGTATACAAAGTGTAACAAAAATATGAGTAAAGCAGAAAGGGGGTTAAGTGGCCAAGGAGTCAATTTACAAAATTAAAAAAAGCAATTCGTCTTATTGAGTTTGCAAACTTTTTGAATGAAAAATTTAAAATCCGTCATTAAATACACTCTGTCAATTAATCTATGATAACTTCAGTTTTATTAAGTGACAGCTTACTAGGGTTTACAATAATTTATCTGTGGTATCGGGATTCTTCTTCATTTCTTCTGTGGATGTCATAAGAAGCGACTTAGGAAATTGGTAAAAGTATGCTTTAGGCAACAGGCTAGCAACCTGTCACTATTATATTACCTCTACTATCTGTTTTCAAACCTAAAATTAATCGAAAAGAGGCTGCGTGCGAGGCGTGAAATAGTCATAATCATGGTTTTGTGTGGTTTTGTCTATATCACGTTTTGTGTGCTTTGCCTACCCCATTTGGGAACGTAGGCATAATTGTACGTACAGTCACGAACGGGGATTGTTGCAAGTGGCCACTGGTCGCAATTTAGACGTGTAATCAATGACCGATGTGACCGACTAGATGTCAGATATTGGATTAGTATTACACGACCAAGTTACAAACATAGGTAAGTGGACAATCCCGGTTCGCGATGGTACTTTAGCATTACCAGATAAAGTTCAACGGCCCCAGAACTTTGTATGAACAACGCTAAAAACATCCAATTACCCTCTAACGTGTAATTTACAAAGAAACGCATTACGTTTGCGTTCATGAGACGCATTCAACATGTTCCGCTAAGTCTCGTACTGTCCGCAGAAAAAGCTACTAAATGAATGAACATCCTCCATCGCAAAGAGGGAAAAAACATCATGCCTGTATCATCCAATGGGGTAGGCAGAGCACACGGAGCGTCACGTAGACAAAACCATGTAGTTTCCGCTATTTTACATACATAAAATAATTTTAAACAAAAAAAACCGACTTCAAATTTGGGCTATACTGAAAGCATTTGTCTAATAATGAGGGTGACCTTCCATCACCAGCAGGCCTCACTAATTACTGAAATTATAATTTCCAGTCTGCAGGTGCATTCAGTATTGAAAGAATTATCCTAAGCATTAAGGAGTTGACCTTCCATCATCAGCTCAGTCATATTTTTTTTACTGCCAGACGTAAATACTGGTGTAGCTTTGAAAAATGTACTAAAAACATTACCTGTGCCTATAAAATTTGAGGGTTGCCCTCGATTTCCCTCATATTCCATCATCAGGTCAAGATATGCTGACAATGGGACCACCTGGAAACTATACCCTTTTAAACAAAAAAAGAATTTTCCAAATCGGTCCAGGCGTCTTCGAATAATCAGCGAACACACATAAAAAAAAATAATAATAAAAAAAGATCGCGACAAATTGAGAACCTCCTCCTTTTTTTGAAGTCGGTTAATTACACTCATGTGGAAATGGGGTTGGCGGAGTACACAAAACGTAACAAAGACAACGCTAAGATGCTAAACGATTTGTAGTCATTTCTAGCAAAATTTTAGGTTTGAAAACTGATGAAAAAGGTATAATAGTGATGTTTTGCTTGCTGTCGCCTGAAACATAAGTACTTCAAGTAGTTGCCTCTCACGACCTCCACAAAAGAATGGATATGTGTACAAAATCCCAAAATATTGTAATTGAAAACAAAAATGTAGAGTTATAAATATATCGACCGTCACGCGTCTTTCCCACAGGGGTAGGCAGAGACAACTTTCTATGAAACTTTGAAAGTCCAAGGCAGGTTTAAACGGCGGTGAGAAAAATTGAAAATCTAGCGAAAAAAAGTCTTGCCAAAGTGTAACAAAGTTCGCCGGGCCAGCTAGAAATATTGATATATTTTGAAGGCAGTTGTCATTCTATTCACTTCCAAACGAATAAACATTTAGATAGCTGTACACGAAAAAACATTTTGTTCAGTAACTAACAATGAGTGAAAACGCGGTTCAACAAAATTGTATCTCAAAGCTTTAATAATGAAGTAAATTTCTCGCAAGTATTAGTAACTTTGTCGAGAATTTTTGCGTTTTTTAAATAACTAATTTTCTGGTTCATTGGACACAAGGTTTTGCGTGCCTATCCAATTTTGTTTTAGTTTTGCAGAATTTTAGAAGCCTTTTTCTAAGGAGTGTTTAATACTGAAGGGTTGAGAGAGGATGGGTAAATTCTTATTACATGCATACATGCAAATGATCACGTTTATTTTCCCAAATGGGGTAGGCAGAGCACATGAAACGTGACATAGACAAAGTCGTGGTTATGGCTATTTCACGCTGCGCAGCCACTTCTAGCATGATTTTAGGTTTGAAAACAGATTAAAGAGTGACAGGTTGCTGGCCTGTTGCCTAAAAAGTACCTTGACTTTCTTGCTCTGTCGCCTCTTGCGACATCAACGCAAGAAATGGATAGGAGTTATTCTAAACCTAACTCCACAGGGAATAGTAACCTGACCACCAAAAATTTCGTTCTTGATCGCAACGAAGTAGCAACGAAACGTGAAATAGTCTTGGTTTGACTCGTGTAGCATTTCGTATGCTCTGCCTACCCCATTTGGGAGTACAGACGTGATATATATGTATGTAGGATATATCTATATTGATGTGGCAACCTAAAATGGAGGTAAAATAACACAACAGGAATTGACCTTGTGGTTTCAAGAGCTGCTACCGACTCATCTTAAGTAGGGCTCCGTGACAAATTGTCGTTTTCTTAAGTTATTTGAATTGTTGCTAATTTTAGATGACCTTACTTGATATTTTACAACATCGCTGTAAATAAGAGAACCACAGACATATCGAAATAGGTGACAAAAGTGTACGTACTTCACGTACCGAAAGGGAGCCAAAAGGGAGAGCAATGCTCTTCATTTGACGCGATTTCATTTAGTTTTGTACAACTTTGATTAGTTTTAACTGCCTAGAGACCGGACAACTTGAATAAGGCGGCGTCACCTTTGAATCGGTTTCACTCGGACTGTCAATTCCCATCACTAAAGCGCTCATGTGACGTGACAGTAGGTAGAGAAAAAGTGGCACGCTTGGTTTTCATGCAAATGCAGGAACTCGCGGTATCTATTTCGATATAAGGCTGTGCTTCTAGAATTATCTATCAGTGTGTCAGTGTATCAAACCCTGCAAAATAGTATGTAACGTCGCAATAACAATACATGGTTGTATAAAAAAAATAATATCATTCCGTTATTTATTAATATCATAATACAAGAGTTATTCTGCTGACGCTACATAAAGAGGTATGTCCGAAGAGCGCTAACTATCCTTCCCTCACTCCCTTTGAAGGCATTAGGCCCGACACAGCATAACTCTTATTACGAGGCGATAAAGTGCTTTATTGCGTGAAAGGCATCATAATACAAAATTGGACATTTTTCGCTGCGTTCCAGTTGGAATGGCTAGTTGAGTCGGTGAGTTGTGTGCCGTGTTTCTCGTGTGAGTTGTGTGTATTAACTGCTTAACCCTTAACCACCTACGTGCGGTCTCACTGACAATAGATTACTCAAAATTGTCAATAACTAAACGCGAGTATGTCGCACACGCGTCTGTGTCCTTGTACCTTTGCTGGCCCCTCCCGCAGTACCGGCCGTGCCGTCGACTCGTTCAGACGTATGCTCATTTTGATTTGGTGAGTTAAAAAACATCATCGGCGGTCTGTGAGACCGCATGTAGGTGGTTACTGTATTTTTTAACAGTCTCGGAGACGTCTCGAAGACCGCTCGTAGGTGATCATGTCATTTTTTTCACCCACATAATTTTGTTTATTTTTGTGAAACATGTAGAAAAATGGTTGCTACAGGAGGTATCAGATGACAAAAATATGTCAGACGAAGATTGTAGTGACGTGGAACCGATTCAGTGGGGTATGTTGTAAAAAATATGCTGCAACTGCCTTGAAAAATTGTGGATCTTTGGGAATTGCAATTTTGTAGAATTTGACGATAAGTGCTCTATTTTTTTATTTAATTTTGTAGTTGAACTCCTTATTTTATAGAAATGAATAAAAAAGGTTGATTTTTTAAATTCCTATATCTATCAGGTCTTTTAATGTAATCAGAGTCGATTTTTGTGTTTAATCTACCAGTCTTGAAAGATTATGCCATATCTCAAGATTTTATTATAGTTTATGTTATTTGAAGTTCTAAAATAAAAGTCTAAAGCATAAACGAGTATTTTACTCGTTGAAATGCTATCTTGTTATTACAGATCCCGAATTTGAGATGATTATTCACGAGCGGTCTCTAGGACCGCAGGTAGGTTGTTATTTTACAGAAATTGGACGTAGGTGGTTAAGGGTTAACGTGCGTTGTTAGAGATTCTTCTTCAGACAAGCAGCTTTTACAAGATTATGATGATAACTTACGAGTAGTTATCTTAATTTCCGTGTTGTTCAGTATTGAACCTTTTTAGAATGTTTTTGTAATTTATGTTTTTATTGTTTATGGTTTTAATTTGAATTTAAAAATGAATTAGACTGACTTTAGCACGAAAACCTAATGGCGTGTTTTATTACATTTTCTCATTAATTATTTTATTCATACAGTCCATCTTACTTATTACCACAAACCATAATTATTAAACAACCGGTCCTTGTATTAGTCACGTGTGGTGTCGGGTTTAGAATAACACCTCTCCATTTCTTCCGTCGATGTAGTAAGAGGCGACTAAGGACATAGATTAAGGTACATTTTAGGCGATAGGCCTGTCACTATTGTTAAACTAAAAAATATATGCTAGAAGTCTCCACGAAACGTGAAATAGTCTTCGTTTTGTTTATGTAGCGTTTTGTGTGCTCTGCCTACTCCTATTGGGAATACCGTATGTACATTTTTCGCTGCGTTCCAGTTGGAATGGCTTGTTGAGTCGGTGAGTTGTGTGCCGTGTTTCTCGTGTGAGTAGCGTGTATTAGCTGCTTAAGGTGTGTGGTTAGAGGTTTAGATTAGTGACTGTCTACAAGACAACGATTATTTATACATACTTGTTGTCTGTAATTCAAAATAGCGAAAACGCTACGTACGTAGATAAAATTGTTACCATTTTACGAATCGTAGAAGCAACTCTTAGGTATTTTTTTTAAGTTATAAGTTAAATTAAAAGGTAGAATAGGGACAAGTTGCTAGCCTGTCGATGATAGTATATTTAAACCTAATCCTTAGTCGCCTCTTACGACATCCGCAGAAGAAATGGAGAGGTATGATTTTACCCCAATACTATAATTAATACTAGCCCGTGTGGTGCTGGGTTAGAATAGCACCTCCTCCTTTCGTCCCGTGGGTGTCGTAAGAGTCGACTCTGGGAAAGGGTTAGTGTATTGTGGGCGATGGGCTAGCAACCTGTCACTGCGATATCACGTTTAACCATCTGGTAACCCTGAAATTGCTAAACGTGGCACTGGATTTTCGAATTAATGTGCTCTGCCTACCCTTGGGAATACAGGCGTGAGAATATGTATGTATGTGTCACCGGGAAATAACACATTCTGTAAGTTTATAAATTTCCTAAAAAAATTCAGGAAATTTATAAACTTCCGTAAGATTCCAAACGACAGACAAATTGTATTATTTTACGGCCGCATTTTCGTAAAATAATCAATTTACGTTAGGTTAGGTTAGATTATGTTAGTTTAGATCAGATTAGGTTTAGTTATGTTAGATTAGGTTAGGTTAGGTTAGATTATATTAAATTTTGCAAAAATGTGGGCGTAAAAACGTTTTTTGTCTCCCGTTTGGAATCTTACGAAAGTTTATAAACTTCCTAGGAAATTTACAAACTTACGGAATGTGTTATTTTCCGGTGACATATGTACTATAATTAATTATTAATGTGACCCAGACCTAAATTCTCCCATAGATAAAATATAATTAAATAGTGAATATAGGCGTGATGTTTGTATATAAAAGTTCGTAATTTCACTGGTTTTAAACTCACTTTTAAGCGACGTGATTACATCGGGCTTGGGGTCGTTACATATTTGTTTTGATGAGTAATTTGGTGCTTTTTACACAGAGGAACAAAAACACAATTGAGGGCGGATTTTTTTGGAAATTAATAGCTAACATGGCTACATATATTTGTCTAAATGGGTAAATATAGAACAATTAATGACATTCAAAGTTTGCAAAGTCACTGTTCCACGCGGACAAAGTCGCGGGCACAGCTAGTCCATTATAACTGCAGTCAATACACTATACGAGTTTATGGATGAGAATAAACGTTGACTACTCTCAAAGTAGCACACAGAATTGAGAAACAGTAAAACAATTTGCCTTTAGGACCTAATGCGCGCCGCATATTTAAAGATCCCCGTATACTCGTGTGGTGTCGGGTCTACAATAGCACCTCTCCATTTCTTCCGTGGATGTCGTAACAAGTAACTAAGGCAGGTTGAGGTACATTTTAGGTGACAGGTTAGCAACCTGTCACTATTATACGTGCCAACTCAAAACCTAAAAAAATATGCCAGAAGTTGCAATGGTCATGGTTATGTCTATGTAGCATTTCGTGTGCTCTGCCTACCCCATTTGGGAATACAGGCGTAATGATGATGATTGTGTGTATGTAATTTATGTAAAATTATTTATGTATCATCAAAATTAGTCTCAGTATAGTCGTATAGTGCCAAGGTCGGCACGCGTGTCATTGATTCCCATACATACAATCACGCCTGTGTTCCGAAACGGGGTGGCAGAGCACACGAAACGTGACATAGACAAAACCATGGTTATGACTATTTCTCGCTTCGCAGCCACTTCTAGCATTATTTTGGTTTTGAAAACAGATGTACCTAAGAGGTAGAATAATAATAGTGACAGGTTGCTACTCTGTCACCTAAAGAATACCTAAACCCAATTCTTTGGTCGCCTTCTACGACATCCATGGAAGAAATGGAGAGGTGCTAGAGGGTAATGATGATGTGTAGTGTGTAATTTATTCAAAATCCAAAATTACTCTCTGTACAGTCATATAGTGTCAAAGTTTTTTTTTTTTAATATCATTGGACAATTTTTACACCAATTACCTAGTCCCAAAGTAGGCAATTTAATGCCAGTGTTATGGGTACTAGACAACGGATAAACTTACTTTATATACAGATAAACATCCAAGACTCGAAAGCAAACATTCGTATTCATCATACAAACATCTGCCCCGACCGGGGATCGAACCAGGGACCTCAAGGTTCACAGTCAGGTTCTCTAACCGCTGGGCTATCCGGTCGTCGAAGTTGGTACGCGTGGCATTGATTTACCATCTCTTTTTTAATGGTTGTCATACTGAAACAATCTTCCCACTGGACGAAACCGCCAGTCCAGACAAATTGACCTTTTTGCCGTTCGTGTTACGGTCCACTGGGCTAGCTAATCGCGGACGCAGACAGATCGTCTGGTCTGATGGGACAACTTTTAATCTATCTTTTTAACCATTAGTTAAAAGAGGGGGTTAGAAGGTTATGGCGGCTAGAGAGTGGTTAAGAGTTAGATTATGGAAGGAGGTCAATGGTTCGATCCTAATAAGGCAAGGCGCGAGTTGAGATGCGCAAGAGATAGACTATATCTGTCACTGTCTAACTAGAGACGTTAGAAAAAGACAGGTAAACTAAAACTACAGGGTGGCCAGAAATTGACTGCAAATATTTTAACCGGTGGTCGGGTCAACGCGTCTGAAAACCCCTGTGATTTTTTTTTTTGGAATTTTCAATAATTACGAAAATTTGAAAATATTGCCCAGTCTTTTGTACCCCGGCTTTTAGGCCTCTTGTAGACGTCCTGTATTTTCACCGGGTAACGGACCGTTTTATTTCCCGGATTCGCGGTGTTCTATGGCACACAATACGAGTCCGGCAAATAAAACGGTCCGTTGTCCGGTGAAAATACCGGACGTCTACAAGAGGCCTTAGTCAGCCGCGTAGCATCGATATGTCGAGCAGGAATAACAATGGCGTCTGCAAGTGCACGCTGGCTAAAACTGGACTTGCAGAGCTGTAAGTACGCATAGCACAGGGCGTATTAACCTGAAAAACGATGAAACATTTGTCTCCCTCAAAGTCCATGAACAAAATTTCCAGGAGATATTTTAGAGTTTTTTTTTTCAGTCTCGTATACCAAGAGACAAAACGTATCGGATGTAGGTTTTCATGCCATATTTATGTCCTGTTCTGAAAGTAGAGTAGCGGTATCATGGCACAATCACTTACGCTATGCTCCTGTGGGAAAGACTCCAATAGAGAGATCTCTCTCCAGGCAGATGTTATGTCTGGGGACCGAAGTCCACGGAGAGGAAGTTGGAAGTTGTATTTATTGTAACCGATCGTCGAAATTTCGATATCAGGATGTATGATTCTATTTTGACAGTAGAAGTTCGACTACTCGATGATAGATGGCGCTCGGCGCAGATTGGGTAAATGTAATAGTTATGCATAATAGACGTATCCGTCAAGTGCTAGCTGACTTTACTAATAATGCGAGAGAGGCCGAAAGGGGTATTGTACAATATGTTAATAAACAAGATTGATCGCAAAAAGGATGCCTATGCCTAATGGATTTATTTTACATACATAATCAACCCAAGGGTTGAAAGAAGGTGGTGATTTTTAGAACGGAATAGTTTTTGTGGACGTGCCTTTATAAAGTGATGTTGTTAGTGTTGTGGCTTATATTTTACAGTAATATAAATAAAATAAACGAGTAATGAGGGTAATCGTGCGCTGGTATTGTTGGTACGAGCAGTTGTGTGAGCAGAGCGGTAGAGCGCAGTGCAAACATGTCGATTTAAACATTCTAAACTCGATTTAAGCCGTGAGTTGTCCCTATTTTCCATTATTTTATTAGAATCTGAAGTAAATAAATATCGTGAGACAACTGAAATCAGTGCTGGGAAAGAAAAAACACCTTTCCATTTCTTCCGTTGATGTCGCACTAAGGAAGTTAGAGAAATGCTTAGCGACAGGTTACCAACCTGTCACTAATATAGTACCTCTTCCATCTACCTATGTTTATATTTAAAACTATACCAAAAGTGGCTACGAGACATGAAACCGTCATGGTATACTGTGTACCATTTCGAGTGCTCTGGCTACCTAATTTTGGAAAGTTTCCCATCTTGTCTAGTTAGACGTGATGTTAATATTTTACGTCCTTAAAACCTGACCTTGTGAAGTTCTTTATGAATATGGAACAAGGAACATACAACGCCATCTATTGCGAAGGTAAAAGAAACTAGAAAACACGCCGTCTGTTTTTAGTGTGTCTAACTGAGCGACGAGTTAGTTATTGCCTGTGATGTCTAGGTGGCGTTAAAAGTAGGGAATAACGAAGGACGTTTTCAGTTTCAAGTAAGACCTGTTAGTTTTATGATAACAGAGGTAGATGTCTCTGTAATAAGAAGATTTTTCTGAGATAACACAATCATGGGACTCATGGGAGTTCGCGATAGCCGTGTCTGAGTAAGGAAGAACACACATACATCGCGTCTGTAATTGGACGTAGTTTAGCAGAAAGGATCTAACTTGAATAATCCTTCGAAGTAAAATGATCTACAGCCGTCAAAAATGTATGTGACTTATGTCACTTCAATTACGAGTGACTTTGTGGGTTGGATCGTTTTACGTAAACTACGTCCAATTTCAAATGGGGTAAACAGATCTTAGGAACGATACATAGTCAATCAAACCAGTCAGCGCTGATTGGGAACTTCACACACAACATAAAATTACTTCGCCACTGTGTGTAGGTTTGCTCACGATGTTTTCCTTCACTGCATAAATACCGTGGTAAATATTAAATTCGATTTCGAACGTATAAAATTATTCCTAAAAAATCAGACGTCTGGGATTCGAACCTGTTTATAAACTGCAAACATACGTGACATCTTTACTTAAATTGCAGAACTACACTGTCACATACTCTTACTGCTATAAAGAAATAACGCGCCATCTCTTGAGAGAGCCTCGGAACTAACTTACACGTTGACGTTCTTTTAAACAGCCAACAGATGGCGGTAAAAGCGAGACTGTTTAGCTCGCTTCGAAACAGGTGACGACAAATTAGGAACACGGCCAACAGGTGGCAGTATTATCACAGTTTGCGTGTCATTGCAACTAGATGGCACTTAAATCAACATTTAAACTGGGCGGATGCAAAATTTGAAGTTACGTAAGAAAGCATTGAAAGTGGAGTTAACGCCGTTACGTAACTATGGATTATACAAAATTTTAGTAAAATGACGTCCGTGTGGTGTCTGTTTTTTCTGTAGGTCTTGTAAAGAGGTGACTAGGGATAAGTTGGCAATTTGTACCTAGAATAGACCTAAAAAGGTGTCAAAAGTGGCTGTGACAGGTTGAAATGACATGGTGGTCTCTATGTAATGTTTTGTGTGGCCTGTTTACCCCATTCGGGAATCCAGATATAATAATTTATGTATAAATGTGATCTTTAAAAGATGCTACGCTCTTTTGTGACGTAAATTTGCGTCTATCCGTCTGTCACCAGGCTGTATCTTAAGAACCGTAAGAGTAAAATCGAAAGTTTCACAAGTTATTTATTCAGGCGTTATATATGTTTGTATGTATGTACGTTTTTATTTCTGTTGCCGCTATAACAACAAACTCTAAAATCAGAATAATAATGATGATGATTGATAACGAGTGGTCACCATTTCTGCGAGCTGTATCTCAAGAACCGTGATAGCTATGCAGTTAAAATTTTCACAGATTATATGTATGTATTGTCACTACAGCAACAAATATTAAAAACAAAAATAATATTATGTATATTTTAATCCAGTGGACAATGCCAATACGGTGGATATCTCTTGAAGTACAAATTATCTCAGAAAATTTAAACCTAACAACTCATGTCTTCAACGCTTGAAAGGCTGCATATTTCAACGCGCCTCGGGGGAAATAAGGCATGAATATAAAAAGATTTATCGGATGTTGATATCTCCGGTTGGCGGTAAGAATAAAATATAAAACGTTACATGAACACCGGGTATTATTATACTCGTATATCTGACGCCCCTTGTTGCCGCTACCACGGAAAAGTAACAGTACAGTACTAGCGGTGAAGTATGCATGTCACACACTACACAGATACAATAATATTTTATCTGCGTATAAGTTAATGATCTCATACTATCATACACTACGCAGATGCGATAATTATACGAGACCACAATTTCGATGGTGATGTTCAATTTCAACTTGTTTTTTAAAGCGGATTGTTCCTTACCAAAAATACAAAAAAAAAAACACGATTGTTGCGTGGGAGCTAGGGAGCCCCGCAAAAGTTTTTATTTTTTATTTTAGGTATTTGTTGTTGCCTATCTATAATAGCGGCGATAGATTTTTCTAATGTGTAAAAATTTCAACAGTCTGTGAGTTTCAACAGTGAGATACAGCCTGGCGACAGACGGACGGACAACGAAGTCTCAGTAGCTAATACTCGTAGGGTTCCCGTTTTCATCCTTTGCTCACGGGTTCCGATGATACTTATTACGGATGTTGTCAGAGGCGAAAGAAAAAAGGTTAAGACACATTTTATGCTATAGGCTAGCAACCTGTCACTTCTATACTTGACAACTTAGAACGTAAGAAATATGCTAGAAACGGCAAAGCGAGAAATAGTCACAGTTTTGACTGAGTCACGGTTTTGTGTGCTCTGCCTACCCCATTTGGGAATACAGGCGTGATGTAAAGTATGCTTATTTCGTTATCGACTATAGCTTCCGCAAAGTGTGTACCGCGGCACACTGGTGTACCTTGGTCGTTAATTGGCGTGCCTCGGAAAAATGAGGTGGTCTTATAAACTTATACATATAAAATCCTCTGCTTTCTAAGTATGCTAATATTGCAATACTTTTGCCGTTCGCAACGACCTATTTACCTATGTGAATTAGGATTTTCGACTCTTACCACAATAAAAACCAAAAAAAGAGAACGCCTCAGAAAGATCGAAGAAGAGATGAAAGCAGCTTTGTCAACTATTACTCCAAGACCACCTAGGCTCGATTAAACAGGCTCATGTTTCGCATTAAATGAAAATGAAAAATGAAAAATATTTTTTATTTTCTGCAGTTTAAACTTCACGTTTGTTGATTAATTATAAATATTGTTTTGCTACTTATAATGAATAAATGTTGATTAATAATTAGGTACATAAAAAGTTTTTTTTTGTTTAATGGTGTACCTTGAAAAATTTACCTTTTCCTTGATGTACCTTGAACATAAAAAGTTTGCGGAACACTGGACTATAGTACCATAAATGCGTAACGAAAATCTATGGTAGTGGTCTTGGAACTATGAGATAGGATGATATTGCGTATGTAGAGTAAAATAACTGAACGAAATGTACCAACATGATGTGTGAAGAGAGGTTCATAACGTGTTTTTTGTATGTATGTATTTGTCCTGTGTTGTGTTGGGCATAGAATTACATCTCTCCATTTCTACCATGGATGTTGTAAGAGGCGACTAAGAAATATAGGGAAAGATATAATATGTTTAAGGCGATATAAGCTAGAAACCTGTCACTATTTTACCTCGTCCATCTAAGTTTAAATCTAAAATTATACTAAAAGTGACTACGAAACGTCAAACAACAAAGTTTTGGAGAGGTGTTATAATGCTCTTAAAACGTATAACACAGTTTTAGAGGTTTAGTCCAACATTCCTTTCAAGCAGTGTGTTAAATTTACTAACTTTGACTTAAACTCTCTCATTCTGAGAGGAGACCTTTCCCCATTTAAATAATGTAAAATACTTCAAAAGGATAGGCTTTTGCCCAGCAGTGGGATATAATAATAGGCTAATAAAAAAAAAAACTTCTTGATGATGATCATTAAAGAAAAACCAGACATTATTGACTAAATGCTGTTACAGCCGTGCCGACTGCGCCAGAATCAAACGGTGAAGTAGAGCGCCCCAACAGAGTACTTAAGGCAGATTTCAATCAAAAGAATGCTTAAAAAAAACACACATAAACACATACACGCACGCTTATGTTCCCAAAAGGGGTAGACAGAGCACACACGACATGGATAAAACCATGATTATGACTATTTCACGCTTCGAAGCCACTTCTAGCATAGTTTTAGGTTTGGGAAGAGGTAGTATAATAATGACAGGTTGCTAGTCTGTCGCCTATAGCATACCTACACCTATTTCCTTAGTCGTCTCTTACGACATCCACGGAAGAAATGGATGACTTAAAAAACCCGACGTTAATGGCTAAATGCAGTAAAGTTACAACATTGCCGTAGCGACTGCGCCAGAATCAAACGGCAAAGTAGAGCGCCCCAACAGAGTATTTAAGGCAAATTTCCATCAAAAGGATTCCAAAGGATTGTTGGTGATGATCTCGTAGGAAATCAGACATTACAAATAGCTAAATACCGTGTTGTGTTGGGATAGAATAAAGCTTCTTCATTTCTTCCGTGGACATCTTAAGGCAGTTTAGGTATGCTTTAGGCGACAGGCTAGCAACCTGTCACTATTATACTACCTTTTTCATCTGTTTTCAAACTTAAGGTTATAGAAGAAACAGCTGCGAAGCGTGAAATAGTCATAATCATGGCTTTGTCTATGCCACGTTTCGTGTGCTCTGCCTGCCTCATTAGAGAAAACAGGCGTGATTGTACAGGTAAATGCTGTTACAATATTCCCGTACCGATTGCGCCAGAATCAAACGGCAAAATAGAGCGCCCCAACAGAGTATTTAAGGCCGATTCAATGTAACCAAAGTAGGAATTATACCGATGAGACTTAAAGCGACAATGGGGGAATGTTCGAGAACCTTCGATAATCAGCTCTTGTCGACTTCACGTAATGTTCTCTTTTGTATTTATTCTCATTCTTCCTCAACTCCATAATGTCTCAAACGGGATTCCTTCCTCAACCGAATAAAAACCATCCCACGTCGCAGTACGGGGGAAAATCACGTGCGTAATTTGACGTCGTTAATATCTTTTAATGTAAGTGTGCTTACAAATTCTATTGGTGTTTTGGATTTTTGCGATTCGTTTTCACGAGTTGCCTTTATAATTATATTCGGTGTCATTTTCAGTTTCAAGTGTGTTTAAGCTTAACTTGGGATTTGAATTAAATAAGTTTTCATCGGGATTTCCTTTAGCCAAAGTAACAACGATTATGTCTTCGACAACATGATTTATTGATTCTCTTTGTTTTTTTAGTCAATGCAGAAAGGTAATGTAATAAGTTCAGATGTAACGTAAAAATGGCCAGCATTAAGAAACATAATATATCATGTTTGTGATTGCATTGTATTCTAAATATTAAAATTAATAAAAAGTAAAGCCTGACAACTTACTACTTGGCCCTCGCCATGTTGCGTATTTTATATTACAAAGCTCTGATTCTATTGCATACGTCATCTATAGTAAGCATGGCGTGTATTGGGTTTGTGTTGATATTTGAATAATACCAAAACATTGTTTACAGAGAATCAGAGCTTTGTAATATAAAATACGCAGCATGGCGAGGGCCAAATAGTAAGTTGTCAGGATTTATAATCGAATTTCGAACACAACAGCTCCAAAAGTCAACAGCCCAAAAAAAAATATTCAAAGAAGAAAACATTTTATTAAATCTCGAATTAGAAACACATGCCACTATAAATATGTTTGTGGAATCTCATTTCTCACCATTTTAACTGTACTAAATACTGTTTGAATTATGGTCGAAGAGGAATCATCAAACTGATGGAAGAGGTAGAATAGTGACAGGTTGCTAGCCTGTCGCCTAAAGCACACCTAAACCTATATCCTTAGTCACCTTCCGACTGATTTCATAAACTAAACTCGTGTATGAATGCTATTTATTATGCAAAATACAAAGCAAATTAATTTTCAAGGTAACTATTTCATCAAAAAACCTACTTTTGGTGACAATCCTTCAAAAGGCCTTATCTTTAAAAGAGAACTACCAACAAAACGATCCCATTTGGTACAGAATTGCTACCATTTATCTACCAAAATTTCATAGCCTACGTGTCGTTGGATTTTGGCACATATCTCAAGGGCAAAAGACATAAGAATAGCCCTGACGTCTGAATTATATTGTTGGTTTTTCAAAGACGTATTTTGTAAAGAAAACGACAGTCTTGTAAGAACGGCTCTTTACATTTCGCGTATTAAACGTTCATTTTGACGGTTGTTCATACAAATATCTAAATGTTTTCTTGTGTGCCTCCGTTACACAAATATTAGAATGAATTTATTTCACAGTCTAATTATGATCCCTCATAAAAACCTCACTTTTCTTGGTGATGTGAATCTGCCCTCAAGTACCGATCAGTATAGGTTCGACGGCCGGATAGCCCAGCGGTTAGAGAACCTGACTGTGAAGCTTGAGGTCCCTGGTTCGATCCCCGGTCAGGGCAGATGTTTGTATGATGAATATGAATGTTTGCTTTCGAGTCTTGGATGTTCATCTGTATATTATACCTAAGTAAGTTTATCCGTTGTCTAGTACCCATAACACAGGCATTAAATTGCCTACTTTGGGACTAGGTGATTGGTGTAAATATTTTTCAGTGATATTAAATTTGTCCAGTGATAGGTGGGCTTACGATATAATGTGGTTTCCAGCCTCCCACAAGGTCTACGCATTACCAAAACTTTAAGAATTGACAGAGGCCCGTCACTTTCATCTCCACCGTGAACTCAACCTTATCGTGCACCGTGTTAAGGTAGTTGGTGAATTGTGACAGACTATCTCTTGACACAATGGCAAAAATATCATCCACGTATCGCCACCAATATCTAGGAACCACAGGAGCGTTGTTTAAGGCTTTATCCTCCAACCACTCCATAAAAATATTGGAAGGAGTCATCCGTTTATTTTTCAACATGAGCGAGTCTCACGGTAGTTTAATGTTTTAAAGTTTAGTTTTTGTCCAAGCCTGAAAATTACAATTGTATCCAATTAAGCATAAAAATAATAACGTTAATTTTCATCGAAATTTTCATTCAAACGTATTTCTCATTTAAAATCATTCTCGGTAAATAAGTGAGTTCTCACTTAAAGTACTTAAATAACGATCTAAACTTTACTTTTCTAAAGATTGTTTCAAAAAGACTAAATCGTTACCTTCGCAATTCTAAAGTTGTCAATGGCAGAATATTTGTATAGACTACAGATATACAATACAACCAAGTTTCGCCTTAGGTTTGCTCTGGAATATATTAAGGTATCTGCACCAATAATCGACTAGTATATAAAATAGGTAGTTCTCATTTTCCAATCTATCCCACTTATATTCAGTTTTTTTAATATTGGAATCTTAACTGTCAAAATCTCACGCATTTTTAACTAAACACAAGGCATCGCCGCAAATGCTGATACCGTTTGTATTGAAATCATTACAACAAACAATAATAAGTGTTATTGCACTAGTCATAATGTAGCTTCCAGAGAAAAAAAAATTGAACATTAAACTACCGTGAGACTCACTCATGTTGAAAATTGAACGGATAACTCACGTTCATTAAATCGAGTTTAGCTCGACATGTTTCGGACTAATTCGTAGTCCTTCATCTAGGAGCCGACCAACCACTATCTCGATTAAAATTTGGACGTCTACTAATCTCTATAGCTTCACGTACTTTTCGTTGAATGTAAAATTTGTAATTAATGCACGTGAGTTATCCGTTAAATTTTCAACAAAAAAAATCCTTTGAAATTTCAAATCTTAAAATAAACAGAGTTTTGCTCTGAACTTTCGAGTGATGTCACGTTTGAGTACAATTTTTACCAAGGCTCATACATTCAAGCTACTCAGGAAGTTTGCAGATCTATACCTTTGTCAATGTTTAATCCTTACTTCCTTACTAATATTATAAATCGGAAAGTGAGTTTGATTGTTCCGCTATCACGCCGTAACTACTAAACCGATTGCTTTGAAATTTTGCAGACGTAAAGATAGAAGTCCGGATTAAATAACAGGGTACTTCTTATCCCGGAAAATAATTATGTTCCCGAGGGAATGTTCGCTTTCTACCGCAATATATAACCGAATTCCACGCAAGCGAAGCCGCGGGCGGAAAGCTAGTTATTTGATAAATCAAAAAATACGAATCTCATATTTTCCCATAATCCAACTTACGGACTAATTAGAATGATACTATATTTTTAACCCTTTACACAAGTCTATATCTATGCTTGGCGTTTTTAAGTGAAATATGATCCCAAATATTGTTTGCAACCCTTAATTGCTTTTGAAATTATATTAACGGAAATTAAAAAGGATTGGGTTTCGATTTGGACTTTTGTGGCTTCACTAGGAAGATATTGGATTTGTTTGCAACATTAGTTTGCAACAGTAATATTGAGTGCTTAAAACAGGGATGACGAATTGGTTAAAATATATAATTAATAATAATATCACTGGACAATTTTTACACCAATCTCCTAGTCCCAAAGTAGGCAATTTATTGCCTGTGTTATGGGTAGGTACTAGACAACGGATAAACTTACTTAAGTATAATAGATAAACATCCAAGACTCGAAATAAAACATTCGTATTCATCATACAAACATCTGCCCCGACCGGGGATCGAACCCGGGAACTTAAGCTTCACAGTCAGGTTCTCTAACCGCTGAGCTATCCGGCTGTCATTGTTACAATTACCCCGTGTCGGGTCTAGAATAGCACCTCTCCGGTATTCCGTGGATATCGTAAGAGGCGACTCGGGAAATGGGTTTAGGTATTATCTAGGCGACAGGCTAGCAACCTGTCACTATTATACAGTATTCCCAAGAAAATAAGTCACATCGGCTGTTACCGTCTGCGCCGAGAAGCGCAGAACAATATCCGAGAGTAGCCGAACGAGTAATTATCTATATCGAACTTTATCTACAAACGCTCTGGGCACAATTTTGCTTGCTACGCACACACATTACTTAGTTCGGCTACTCGACGCATTTGGCGCTGGGGGCTAGACATCTGTCAAAGGTCATTGGTCTGAGACTTCAATCAATAACCAATCACAACGCAAGTGTTCAGCGCGCGAAAAAATCTCTTTTATCATTGGCAGATCGAAGTTTCCCGCGCCACAAAACTGATTTATTATGCAGGTACATCGTAAATCATTCTTTGTTTGGTAATACTGTACTAAGTACTTACCTCTAAAATGATGCTAGAAATGGCTGCGAAGCGATATCCACGGAAGAAAGGGGGAGGTGCTATTCTAACCCGACACGGGCAAAGAAATTCTAAAATATACCGACTAAGCTGACTAAACACCCAAATCATCCTTCAATACCAGTAATTCACAATTAAACACAAAATTTCTGAACAGGAATTTGTACAGCAAAAAGGCCGCTCCCTCCGGACCCCAGGATTGATCAATTTATCATTTCTTTACAAAATAACTGGAACAATGATTCATCGTTGAATTTCTTTGTTTGCGACAAGCCTTTTGTATGAACTTTTACAGTACTTTATCCTCGTTCGGTGACAGGGTGCATTCAATTAGGTTATGGACCGATGACAGAAAAAGAGTCCCTCTTATGATAGACTAGGTTCTCTATTTGAAGGCATAAAGTCATACTAGTATTGTTACGCATAAGGCGCAGCGCAGACGACAGACTTTTTGTGCTATCGAGTCTGCGGCGCACAAAGTCTTCGTGGATTGTATGCATTGTGCGCCGGAATTTTTGCGCGTCGTGTGCGTTACTGCATGTAATTCCATAGGTTCTATTTTCACAGACTAAAAAGTCCGTCGCGGATAGTCTGTCGTCTGCGCAGGGCCTAATGATTTTCGCCAAAAAATGATGTGCGTAATCCTCATTTTATGATTTTTTTAAAGCATAACATTAAGAGCATAAATACAGAAAGCATAATCGTCAGGAAGGCTTATGTCAAAAAGCATAAACACAAATATTATAGGCATCATTAATCATAGTGTGGTGCCGGGTTAGAATAGCACCTCCCCCTTTCTTCCCGTGGGTATCGTAAGAGTCGACTCTGGGAAAGGGTTAGTGTATTATGGGCGATGGGCTAGCAACCTGTCACTGCAATATCACGTTTAACCACCTGGTTGCCCTGGAATTGCTAAACGTGGCACTGGATTTTTGAATCCGTGTGCTCTGCCTACCCCTCTTGGGAATGCAGGCGTGAGAATATGTATGTACGAGTATGTCATTTGGCATCATATTAAAATGGGAATTAAATTAGAAACTAAACCCATAAATTAGGAACTAAATCGAGTATGAGACGTTATGCAGCAAGCGGTAGGTATACCACAGGGTGCAATGACCCGAAAAGCGTTGAAACATTTGCCTCCCACAATGTCAATAATGAAAATTTTCAGGAAATATTTTTCAGGGGTTTTTAGTTGCGTATACCGTATATATTAAAATGTTTACGGTCAATTTCCTGCCACTTTGTATGAGACCACAGCTTTACGCATCTGTAGTAAAAGCCACCAAGCCATTTTTATGGCACCATAAAATTCCAATGGTTAGTTTTATGGGATAAACTGGAGGTATCTGAGAGCTATTAATATAGTTCAAATACAGACACATCTCGCCTAGTGTTCCCAAACGGGGTAGGCAGAGCACATGAAACATTACAGAGACAAAATTACGACTATTTCAGGGCTCATGGCCACTTCTAGAATACTTTTTTTAAGGTTTTAAGTTAAGAAATCGGATAGTGCCAGGTTGCTACCGTGTCGTTTGAAATATACATACATATACATACATACAGTCACGCCTGTATTCCCAAATGGGGTAGGCAGAGCACACAAAACGCTACATAGACATAACGATGACTATTTCACATTTTGTGGCCACTTCTAGCATATACTTGTTAGGTTTTAAGGTGGCAGGTACAATAGTGACAGGTTGCTAGCCTGTCGCCTAAATATACCTTAACAAATGTACTTAGTCGCCTCTTACGACATCCACGGAAGAAATGGAGAGGTGTTATTCTAAACCCGACACCACGCGGGTGCTATAATACTTAATACAGGGTTATTTGTAAATCACTGACACCCTCTTAACCCTAAATTCCTATCACATAAACAAACGTTTTTTGTTTTACGACTTTTTAAAATTGGTCAGTTTTTTTTTCATACTAATAAATAATAATTAATAAATCCTTGTACAAAATTTTCGTACTCTGATTTTTACCACAACACGTACACAACAGGTACACACTAAAATACGCCGAATCTCGCAAGACAAGGACATCACAAACTTTAAATGAGCCGCACGGCATGTTTGTAAGGGACAGCGAATGGGAGGCGGGAATACATACCTACAAGCCGGCACGCCGACAGTCAAAGGTACCGCCAGCCGCCAGTGTTGCGGTACAGAGTATTGAATGAAACAGAGTGAGTCTCAAATTTTCAAAACGTTACTAATCGATAAATATTGAGTTATGACAAAAACCGTAAAACAAAAAACATTCGTTTAAGTGGTAGGAATACAGGGTTAAAAGGGTGTCAGTGATTTACAAATAACCCTGTATACTTTAACATATTTTATTACTTGGCTCATGTGACATGTGACATTCACGTAAGGAATGGAGAGTTGTTATACTGAATTCGTATACATTGGGAATACCGTTAATGAATGTATGTATGTATGTATGTACGTATACCACATTTAGTTTTCAATAACTTCGACCTACCATATTTTGGTACCTACTTAGGAAACCTTAAATTTTTATACATTTATAATTGTATCTTATATTACTACTTATACCCCTGTAAATAATCTCAAAAAAGATCTGTTACAGATTGTAAAAAAATATACTCATACTCAATCTTTCTGTCACCACATTGAAGGGAGGAGCTTACGAGTATTTCAAAAGAAAAACGCCGTCAAAAAGCTTTTTTGAAAGCGTCCAATTATTATACGCTCCTGCCTGAACAGGAAACCATGGGGCTGATAAAGCTCTGTCAAAACGTAAACAAATAAAAGCTCCGGTACTTTCACGGAAGCTTTCAAGCCCAAAAAATTCAATGGCCTTTAGCAAATGATAGGCATTTTAGAGGCTTTCTTTTAAAGGTCGCGCTGTTATTAGATATTTTAATATAGTTGTTGAAAGAGGGAAAGTCATTTTTAAAATCAAATCAAAGTATCTTTATTTGATAGAGGTAATAAGAATCTGTGTGGTGTCGGGATAGAAAGGCACCTCTCCATTTTTCCATAGTTTTCGTAAGAGGTGAACAAGGAAATAGGTTTAGATTATGCTTTAGATGACAGGCCTGTAACTATGAATACTATGATACCTCTTTCATCTGTTATTAAACATAAATTATGTTAGAAATGCCTTCGAGGCGTGATATGGTCATGGTTTTGTCGATGTCATGTTTCGTGTGCTCTGCCTACCCCATTTGGGAACACAGGCGTGGTTTGTACATCATAATAATGTGCTCCATCGCAAGCATCGACTTTGACATGAACACCACTCTGTCAAGAGAGCACGACTAAAATAATGTTACACAAATAATAGGTAGGTATAAGAATTTCAAGCTCAGTTGGTTAAATAAGAATATTTGTTTAAAATTGAGTTGCCAAACTCCACTTTAAACAAAAACTTTTAAAATGTTTAACCAAGAAACAGAAAACTCCAGTTTCGAACACAAATGCATTTATCACGGCTCACACAAGGCAGTTCTGGTTCGTATTCAGCGACGGCACAGTGTGAAATTCGGTTGTTTTAGTTTGGCCCAGTTACAAACACAGTGTACTTTGACACAACAGTACCTCAAAACTCAAAACCATAGAGGACTGTACAAATAGAGAAACAATGTTGGCCACCCAGGCCCGCAAAAGGTTCAGTTGATTTCAACTTACTAACGTCTACCGTCACTGTCACAGAAACTGTACAGAGCCAATAACCGTAGAGAAAAAGGCACTAGCGTTGCGCGCGATCTTGGACCGGCCAATAAGAGCTCAGCGATCGTCTTGATGGTTTGGCGGAATCGTTTCCGAACAACCAAAATGACATTAGTATTCTACGGGGTCTGTCCTCTATGCTCAACACAGTCACCAGCTTTTATTTATGCCACAATGGACATACATACATATTCTCACGCCAGTATTCCCAAGAGGGATAGGCAGCGCACATGAATTCAAAAATCCAGTGCCACGTTGAGCAATTTCAGGGTAACCAGATGGTTAAACGTATTGTATTGTATTGACGGCCGGATAGCCCAGCGGTTAGAGAACCTGACTGTGAAGCTTAAGGTCCCAGGTTCGATCCCCGGTCGGGGCAGATGTTTGTATGATGAATACGAATGTTTGCTTTCGAGTCTTGGATGTTTATCTATATATAAGTAAGTTTATCCGTTGTCTAGTACCCATAACACAGGCATTAAATTGCCTAATTTGGGACTAGGCGAGTGGTGTGAATTGTCTAGTGATATTTATTTATTTATTATTTATTTATTTATTGTAGTGACAAGTTGCTAGCCCGTCGCCCACAATACACTAACCCTTTCCCAGAGTCGACTCTTACGACACCCACGGGAAGAAAGGGGGAAGTGCTATTCTAACCCAGCACCACACGGGGCAAGTATTCTAAAACTAGCCTAAACTTAACTATAATTATGTTGAATACAAGTTAATAAAATAAAAAATAATTTAAACTATAAAAACCAAAAATAATAAAACTAATACTAACAAACCAAAACAAAAAATTGAAAAATAAAAATTAAAAGTACAAACCTACACACTACAATATTCCAGTCCGCGCCGTACCCAGTCCAAAAGTTCCCATAACCCCAGCAGCATTGCCCCTCTGAATGGCTAAGGCAATCTTCTGCACCAGGTACGACCCGGAGCGGAGGTCCAAACCCCTGTTGCGCAATCTCCGGCCCAATTCCCCTACCAAAGATTTGGCCTCAGCCCCCCAGGGGCCAGCCGTTTCGACCGCAAAAAGGACAAAGTCGTACGTCGGTTCCAAGGCCGAGTACTTGAGGTGTTTGGATTTTGCAGCATTTTCAGCCGCAGACCCAGCAGACCTCGACGTACAGCCTAAGTGAGACGGAGCAAACGTACTTACGCATGTCGCATCCCACAAAAGGCAACGCCCCCTCTGCCAGGGAACCAACGTCAACCCATCGGGCCTTTTGCCGTCGCTACGACTCAACCCTGGAGGTTCCAGCGCACAGGGCACATTCGCTGCCACCATTGCCCGTTGAATCAGGCTGTTAATAGAGTGATGGCGGGAGAAGCGGCCGGCGCATCGCTGACAACTTAGGCCGTGATGACCATCTTCCTCCACCATCACTCCACACACACAAAGGTGTCGCTCGCACACCTTGCACCCCAACCTCAGCGCCACTGCTACTCGGAGGGAATCATTGTCCAGAAAGGTGCCGAGCTGGGGCGAAGGCAAAGCCTGCAACCATGCACCTGCCTCTGGGCACACCCCCGCCTTCAATCGCGCAACATCCGAGCCCGTAGCCCGATCCATTAAGCCCCCCCAAGTGCGCTCGCAAGCAATCTCATCCCAGTGCCTCTGTATAGCGCGATCGTCCGGCCACCGGTCTCCTGCCCCCAACGACGACCAAACCGCCAGTGCCTCCGGCACAAAGGTCAGAGGGACCCCACAGCCATAATTAGGAAGAATGCGAGCTACAAGGTCCCCCACCCCATGAGCCGAAGCCAGAAAAGCGATCAAGCCAACGTCGTGCACACGCCGCACTCCTAAGCCCCCGTACCTCACGGGAAGCGACGCCTGACACCACTGCGAGTCATTTAGGTGGACATTAATGACCCCTTCCAGCGCGCCCCTGATGGTGTCGTCTACCCGCCTAACTTCACCCTCAAATAGCCAGATAGGAGCCGTTCTCAACAGGTACACCATCCGAGGCATGGAAAAACAATGTCTTAACAAAGTTAAAGCAACATGCGCAGATAAGTGTCCTAGGTGATTCCTGGCTAAAACCAAAGATTGCCTCTTGGCTTCAAGGGCCGAGGAAACTCCTTCGGGAAAAATTGGTGCGCCAAGCAAGGTTAACCCGGTTTTGTTTAAAATCTTAATCCCCGGGATCAAAGATTGAATACTCCACAAAGATTCCCTGCTCAGCGCCCCACACGAGTACAGTTCGCATTTTTCCGAATTCACCTCAAGCCCTATCTCCTTCAAGGCAGGCAAAAGTTTCTCTAAATCGGCCAAAACCTCATCCGGACGGCCGCCAATAGTCCCATCATCCAGGTACCACACGTTTAATGGAGAGCCTAAATCCACGATGATCCTGTGCATAGCCAGGCAAAAAATCAGCGGTCCCAATGGATCCCCCTGCTGCGCACCCACCTGCGAAGACACCAAACTACCGTTGAAATAAAGGTGACTTGCCTCGCGATAGCATTGGTGCAGAAAGGGATACAATGAAGGGACTTTATCCAGCACTTCTTTCAAGATTATATCCCTTTCAACACTGTTGAAAGCATTCCTTATGTCAACCTTTACCACAACAGCACCGGTAGCCTCGCCTGCGAATGCAAAGGATCGCGTGGCATGTATAGCCGCCTCACACCCCTGGGTGGTACCAAACCCCGCCTGCCTCGGCTGCAGATATTCCGCCATCATGTTTCGCACCGCTCGACAGCCCAACTTTGCCACTAGTCGACGAAACGTCGATCCCACAGCAATAGGTCTGACACCTCCATCGTTCTTTGAAAGAGCACACAGAGAAGCCCCGTAGAGATATGTACAAATAATAATATACCATATAATAATATACCATAATTATGTACAAATGTCCCCCAAATATGTCCCCTGAGCCAAAGTACCCATGATTGCATTTCTGCGCCGGATTTATCAATTTAAAATTTTACTGTAGCAAACCCACAAGCAGGCGGCCCACAATTTTTCCGGTAACTTAGTTGTCAAATTTTGTATTAGTTACATACATACATACATATTCTCACGCCTGTATTCCCAAGAGGGGTAGGCAGAGCAATGGGTTAGATGGGCTAGCATCCTGTCACTGCAATATCTATCACATTTAACCATCTGATTACCCTGAAATTGCTAAACGAGGCAATGGATTTTTGAATTCATGTGCTCTGCCTACCCCTTTGTATTAGTTATGATTTAGAATACTTAATCAGGCAGGCTAATAACGAAAATATCAGTTAACACTTATTGGGAAAGGTTAAAAAATAAAAGTAAATTTGTGAGATCACAGTGAACCACGCTGCTTACTGTTTCAGTTGTTGTTGTGTCCTGCCTTGACACGTTTGAAACCGGTGACACAACGTCTGTGATCAAAAAATCTTACTCCTATGCCAGTGACACATATCTGTGACCATGTTATTTGTATTTCTATCCACGATAATTTCGCCCGGCATAGCTTAAGGGCTCAGTAAAATGCTGCCGGAGTCGAACGTGTTAAAAGTTACTGAAATTTTGCAGTGGCGAAAAATAAAAGAATTGACGTTGGACGCGTCCCACACCTACTGAAGTAGATATCTAAAAAATATGAAATGAAATGAAATATTTATTTTGCATAGAACAAGTACATAATATCATGTCATAAGATGGTAATCAGACAAAAAGGTTGCTTATCCTGCTATATGTAAAATTTTCTCATACTAGCATGCAAAAATTACACTTTTATTTAAGAGGAAATATGCCGGTCGAGGGAATTGAAAAATAGGTATTTGCTAAATCTATTGTTGTCGCGCCGTGACCTGCCCAGACGACGTCGAGTGCGATAAGAACAACTACAGCTCGGACCGAAAATACCTATGAAAAATGTTCAAAAACAACGTTTCGTAGTCCCCTGATTTCTTCTCCAAATCTTAACCGATTAAATATGTTTTTTCATTAAATGTTTCAAAAATGTCATAACTGTGTTTCTATGTTCTTATATTTTGATATAATTGTGTTAAAATTGGTTTCTAGAGGTTTGAACACGACGGAAAAAACTTACCAATTTTTCATGTTTTTGAAGGTTAATATCTCATTTAATAATTCAATAAAGAAAAAAAGGAAAACATAGGAACATGCTAATATATCATTAGATTGTTGATGTAAAAAATCATTGTTCTACGGGTAATATCCAGCGAGGAATCAGGGGACTACGTTTCCATACAAAATATGACCGCTCCATTTCCTCTTAAGACACACTGGATTTCTGAAAACTGTCTTGCCTTGAAATATATTATTTTGTATAATGACAGTAGCTACAAAACGTAAAATAGTCATCGTTTTGTCTATGTAGCGTTTTGTGTGTTCTGCCTCAGTTTGGGAATACAGGCGTGATTGTATGTATGTATGTATGATGGCAGTGAGAATGTGAAACCTTAAACTATTCCAGAAGTGGTTACAAAAAGTGAAAATTGGTCATGGTTTTGTAAATGCAACGTATCGTGTTCAGCTTACCCCATTTAGAATACAGGCTTAATGTATGTATGTATGTTATTTTTAATGTTACAAGCCGTGGTAGCCCAGCGGTTCAACCTGTGGCCTCTCAAGCAGAGGGTCCTCTGAATTTTTCAGAATTTATGTCCGAAATTGAATTTGGTATTTATCACGTGCTATTCGGTGTAGGAAAACATCGTTTAGAAACCTACACACAGCGACGAAGTAATTCAATGTTGTTTGTGAAGTTCCCAATCCGCACTGGGCCCGCGTGGGAACTATAGCCAAGCCCTCTCATACTGAGAGGAGCCCTGTGCCCTGCAATGGGACGTGTATAGGCTGGATGATGATATAAGGTTGTTATTACATAACGTAGGTCTAGTTCCCATGACATACTGTTTTCAATCTACCTACTGCAACTGCGTTACTGGAATAGACAAAGTTCTACCAATACGGTAGTCAATATTGTGTAAGTTTATAGCATTCGACGTCTGGCTTAGCCCGCCTCGATAGAGGCTTGTAGCATCTACCAGTCATCACCATCATCATCCATACTAATATTATAAATCTGAAAGTGAGTTTGTTTGTTTGTTTGTTCCTCTTTCACACCGTAACTACCGAACCGATTGCTTTGAAGTTTTGCAGACGTAAAGTTGAAAGTCCGGATTAAATAATAGGGTACTTTTTATCCCGGAAAAAATTGATGTTCCCGAGGGAATGTTCACTTTATACCGCAATATAAACGAATTCCACGTGGGCGAAGCCGCGGGCTTAAAGCTAGTTATACATACATACGAGGGTCAAACTGAAAGTTTCGGGAATAGAAAA
>BHDV01052840.1:0-11611 GCA_005406045.1 Adoxophyes honmai | reverse complement strand
GTTTGTAGAAAATCTCGTAGGCTCAACACCGAATGCGTAGTTCAAGCTTCAGCCGCGAGATGACGTAACTGGATATACGACATATGTATATGTTTATGTAAGGTTTACGGTGCTGTTATTAAAAAGGGGCATCGAACTCACGTACTCAAGTTAGCTAGATGTATCTGTTATTGGCTTTTTTATAACTTTTCTTGAGGATGTAGCGAAACTAATTTAATGAAAAAATAGCACAAGAAATACAGACATCACTCCTTTTTTCCAAATGGGGAGGCAGAGCATAAAAAAGACAAGAAGACACCACCACGACTACTTCACGCTTCGTAGCCACTTCTACTTCGCTTTTTTTTTGTTTAGTTAAAAAGTACGTAAAGTACCTACCCTACATCTGTGACGGGTTGTTAATTTACAACGCCACGATTCAATACCACTTCACGCTCCGTAGCTATAATAGTGACAATTTGCTAACCTGACGCCTAAAGCATACCTGAACCTATTTCCTTAGTCGCCCCTTACGACATTCACGGAAGAAATGGAGGTATAGATGTTAGGCTAGTGACCACTATATGCTATGTTCAAATGTCCAACCAATTGTTATATGAGTCAGATAAATCCCATGGCATGAACGTTGTTTTCATTTACCTACCGTATACTGGAGAAGCTGATTATAAAAATAACACAGCTTAGCAAAACATGTGCTACATTTTACCTCGTTTTCTCCAGACTTGTATTCTCAACAGTTTATCCGTAAAGTGTTCCACTAAATTAATAACAGCCCACCTGCAGAAATTCAATTTCTCAGATCGCGAAGAAAGCATTACAGGAATCTTCACAATTCCGTAATGGAAGTGGAAATACGGGGTGTATTTTTCTATTTTGTTTTATTGTAAATAAATATTTTCCTCTGAATCAGGCCCGCTATAAATCGATTAGGCAGGTCAGCTTTCGTCGGTGCGCGTACTCAGTTAGATTGGCTGTGGCACGGGTCATAAGAGGTTGCGGGTTTACCAAAGCCTTTGAGCAGAGTATGAGAATATTTTCTCCTCATTGCTTCTAGCCTTTTTGATGTTTTGCGAGAGCCTAGATTCTTAATGGGTTAAAGCAAAAAACGTTCTTTTGAGTAGCAATCGCCGTGTAATTCTATGCTTATTTATGTTACGGTAATCGTCGACTATTGTAGATTGAAGTTTAAATGTTTTTTTAAAGGATCTTTGAACTATCTGATTGTGCGCCACAACAGAGCCGTAAGTTTTTGCCTTGATTCCAATTCCCCCATTCGATTCCTGCGTTCCGATTACTCAGAACCTCTATGAAGCAAATTGAGCTTAAAGGATCGTAAGGAATATCTACGGCAGCGTAGGCGACCGGTTTTCCTCTAGAGTAACTTATGCCATGCAGTCTCTAGAAAATAAACTAACGCTTTATAAAGAAGTTTTCAATTTGAAGGCGATTTCCATCCGTTAATGTAAAGACTCGATATTTCTCCTAAATTCCAGGAATTCATACTTAGATACTGAAATACAGTGAAGGGAAATGGAAATTGCTGAGAAGTTGATGCAAAGTGAAGTAACGCGATTTTCACGGGTCATTTTTTTTTTGTTTTCGTGAATTATTTTTAACCAATACATGATTTGGGTATTTAGGTAAGTGTTAGCGTAATTTTATTGTAGATACTTTACCAGCATGATTTTGACGCTAGACGGCACCAGTGATCTAATATTCACATGATGTCATGTTAAACGTTTACATGGTCAAAACCTTTTAGCGGTTTAATAATAAATGCAAAGAAGTCTAAACATAATAAAATTAAAACAAGTTTTTTCACCGCCAAATTTAAAATTTACCTGCCGTAGCAGTTTACAGAACATTTTATGTTATTTTAAACTTTAGATGCCCGATGTTTGAAGTATGTTTTACCTAACGTCGTAAATATATTACTTTTGGACACTACAAGAATCATATTTCAAAGAGTTTCTAGAAAATAAACTAAGTACTTTTAATAATAAAGGTAACTTCATCATACCAACGAAATACGTACCTAAGTATAAGAAGTCATTATACCTAAGCATGAAATAATCTAAATGAACATCTCGATATCAGTCTACTTAATTAAAGGAATGGAAGCGCGCTATATGGAAACTCAAACGGCTAAAGAAACTGTTTTCATAACAGTTTCCTTAAAACTACTCAGCTTTGTACTCTGTATATTCAAGAGGAAGAAATTAAACGGCTCCCTCGGTATTATCCAGGAAGGGAGGCTGTGGGAGTCCAGTGCTAAGTACATTTCATTAGTATTAATTAATTTTATACGGCTTATGAACCCTGTCCCTCTCGACTGAAGTTTCGCAGATTACCGGGCGTCAGCCTAGCAAGCGTTCGTTGCAGTTCGCCTTCGTCAAATTGCTTTGCGTTTTTAATAGTCTATTTGGAAGATTGAAACTTGAAGTGTTTACCGTTAAATTTCTAGGGGACGCCTGCTGGCTCGTATTATTTTTAATGCGTTGCCCGAAGCTATAAATACTAATTATTTTATTTGAGTCGTTATGAATTTTTTGATATTGATAGCGTTAGATCGATCTAAGTTTGTTCTGAAAGTTAAAAGTGTGTGGTCGAACAAATTGACTCCTGGCCCACTATATAACTTATTTAGGACTGAATGTCATAGTGACATTACATTGCTCGACAGTCTTTATTACGTTTATTGTGACAACGTTCTGCGGTGGTTCAGGAATCAATTCGTTCGGCTGTTATTAATAGCAGTTTCAAAATTGTTCAACATTAAGATGAAGAATATCAATATTTTCATGAAATACTGTTGCCTTTTTTGTCTATCCAGTTTATTTATTTATTTTATCTTATTTTATTTATTTACACACTCTTACAACTATTTTTACAGAACTATGCCTAGGACAATAGCGTAACTACATGTAACTTATCTATCTAACCGTACATGTCACGCCTATAACAGATATTGTAGAGGGCAGATTTTGTGAATTCATTCAAAGAGCAAAAAAACAGATCGCGAGGTCCACATTTGTTTTATAGCTTTTAAAAATTACTTTTCACTTCACGTGCTCCAAAAATACGTCAATGTGACCCTAGTATTTGAAATCCTAACAAGTTACAGTCAATATCTCCTTGTGACAAGGACTTTCATTGCATTCGAGGAGAAAAGTATTGTTTGAACCTCGAAACTAAAAGCCAACCTAACACACCCCTGGTTTAATAAACTCCCACACGTCGTTCTGGGGTTACCACTACGGGTATCGATTGGTTTGTTTAGCTTATCGATATAAAATATAAGGTGCTATAAAATTAATACCTCCAAAAATATGCTAGAAATGGCTATGAAGAGGGAAATAAATACTCATGGTTTTGACAACGTATTCGTTTCGTGTGATATTCCTGCCCCTTTCGGGAATGTATGTATGTAACATTGCTCCTTTACAGGATTTGCTTGGTGTCACATTTGCGAACCTCATCATGAAATGCAATATTTATGCAATGTCCAAGCATTACAATCGAGGTCGATTCAACGATAATAACACATTGTTTGCGCGTAACCTCATTTTATACTTATTTTTATTTCAATACTGGAACAATCGGAACGTGATGATGGTTTTATTGGTGGCTTGTCATTAATAAATTCAGTGTGAGGCGATTGTACAAAGTCCATTACATTGATAAGTTTACTGACTGTATAGACATAAAACTTTATCCATTTGCCATATTGAAACCTACTAAGTAAGTAAATTAAGTTGGGTATTAACTTGGTCTTACTGAAATTCATTATTTGCTTCATTGTGAGATAACATTGAAAGATATTATTTTACAAGTAAATAGATTACCACTCCAAGTTATTAGATAGAACATACTCAAGCAATGAAAGTGGACGATCATCATTGATAAATATGTATGACCATGATCTCCTTCGTGTGATATTTGAGGGCTCCCAGTAATAGTTTTAATTGTATGAAAATGTCTATGAAATTACAAGAAATTGAATGTTGGGATACAAAAAGTACAACAAACTAATACGTGTGTTTTTCCGTATCGTGATTTATTTTTCGTATTCAAATTTCAAATACACAATTTGGCTGCCCCAAGTCTGGTTTAGATTACCTATAACCACTCAATGTCTCTTTTGGATGTCGTAAGAGGCCGCTATGGGAATAGATTAAGGTACATTTTAGGATAGCAACCTGCTACTAGTAAATATGCTTCCCTCCACTACAAAACTTCAAACCTTGAAGTATTCCTATAGCATTTTATGTGCTCTGTTTACTCCCATTGGAAGTAAAAATGTTATGTTAATGTCAAATCGTTTAAATGATGGTGACGGAAATTTTACTGGCATTAAACTTGCTTTTACGTATGTTAGTTCTTCCATCTGCATTTGCTAAACGTGGCACTGTATTTTTTGAATTCATGTGCTCTGCCTACCCTCATAGGAATACAGGTGTGAAAATAAGTATGTATGTATTATAGTTCTTCCATCAACAGGCATCCTCGACGTTACCTTTTTGCCACTACGTTACGCTTCCGGAGCAGTTACTTCAAAGTAAACATTGTTACAGTTAATGTCAGTATTAGTCTAACATGGTCCCGAAACTTGCATCATACCCGACAAGTTGGCAAATGTTGTCTATAATGTTAATTAGCCGGAGTTGGCGTAGCTCGGGTAATCTGCTCCGTAAACAATTGTTTGCCAACATTGGTGCCAATGTTGGCCGTGTGATACCAACACACTCGTCAAGCAACATTGTTGTAAAATTTAATCTACATCCAAATTATAATGTTCCTTCCTATTATTATACGTTCAGACGCAATAAGCAAATGTCCAACATTTATAAACGTGTCTCCTGTGGCGCAGTATAATTTTTACTTTATACAATTGGTGTATTTTATAAAACAAATTATGTTTATAAAATAGGAAAAAAAACTATTTTTTTATTTCTAATTAGAACACAGACTGCGCGGCATTCGCACGTCTGGCGGTACGTTTGAGAATTGTTTATGTTGCAAAATATACCGAACCCATTTCCTTACTCGCCTGTTACGACATCCACGGAAGAAATGGAGAGAGCCCTTTCCTAAACTGAAACCGTACCTATGGCAAATTAAATTAATTTATAAATCAGGGTACAAACTTATAAGAAACACATCGAAGAATTCAAGCACTTCGCATAGTCAATGCCAAGTTATAATTGTGCCTTTACTTGAATTATACAGCTAGTGATACGTACCTATTGTAAGGGATTAGATTTTGTATGTACTTGTGTCACTATCACCAGTCACGAATAAATTTCCTTTGTGGTCCCACTCTGGCAAATAGTTTTGTCTTGAAACTAAAGCCAGTTTCTAGAAATCTATCTACCTGTATTTCTGGAGCATTGCTCTCAAAGGTTACAATATAGTGTATACAGGGGTTTGATATGGAGTCGAATGACTTGTCTAATACAAAATATTCGGGCGTTTGAACCGCTGTCATTATTCTTAACACATTTTATATCACACTTTTAGTGAATATACCTATTATCACTTTGCCGTTTTTGAAGTCAATTGAATGAAATTCAGTATAAGATAAGATAAGATACGATAAGATAAGATTAGATTTAGTGTCAAAACTGTGTATATACTTACATTGTTATAACATGTCATAAAATAGTAACGTCATAATTCATAAAATATGGTTGCCCTTTTCGGACGTACAATAATAATTATTCACATATTGGAGAGAACAGTATACTTAATATAATGGTTTACAACAGTACGAAAGTTCTTCATTGAATGTTTTTAAAAACGTGTCATTATTTTATTCGCAAATTATTCTTTAAGAGGGTAAAAGGGGGACGCAAAGTTAGTATGAACGATTTCAGAATTGGCTGTAATTCAAATTTAGGCGCGGAAGAAGACGCGGGCAAAATGTAGTTCAATATAAATCAATTCATTGTTGAGAAATAGCGGTTGTTTTCTTCTGGGCCTTTTAATTTCCCAATATGCAAATGCAAGCCCCCTCGTGATTATACCGTCTCCGGCTCACTAGGCGTTCGCTTTAACGAGTCGCCCGGCACTTATCGCGATCTCCAAGTAATTTGCTAAACGTTTAGTATGGTAAATAATTGCGCTAACCGTCTCACTTGAGAATACGCTCCGTATACTATACAGGGCGTGTCGACGTACGCGAATGATCGGTTTGCGACCTTAAGGGGATTCGGATAGGGTTGAAATGTATGATTGGGCTGTGGCTTCGTGGGTAAAGTGATACTTAGGTTTGTCAGTTATTATAACGATAATTGTGTTTTGTTAAAATGGTGAAAATATTGATGGTGCATCAAATAATGATCTTGCAGTTCAAGACAATGGTAAAAATGTTTCATTGAAAAACAATACGATTTCGCCGGAGCGGCCAACGATAGCAGTCTACTCTGTTTCCGATTGTTTTAAAGCTTTTTTAGTTCCATTACATTTGCTTTGTCCGGAATAACAAAATTCCAATTAAAATTGAATTCCCGAGGCTTTTTCATAAGGCTTTCATCTTTCCCAAAATATCTTATTTAGAGAAGATTCTCCAAGTGTTTTGAGTTTGCTCAAAAATAATTTAATGCTTGGGCTTGCGGCATCGCAAAACGTTTCAAATAAATAACTGAAAACTTTTTCAATTTCATCCCGCGATTCGCAAATTGTGTTTTGCGTTTGAGTAAATTGAGAAATGAATAGGTAACAAATTTGGCTTCCGCTAAACGAAATTAATTAAGTTTCTTTCAACGCGCCCGGGTATTGAAAGATTTGGCAAGTACCGCTTTTGTTTATAGATTTAATCCCTCAGCGCCCTCTGGGAAACAGTGCAGTAATCTAATAAATTGAGATGACGAAATAATCGACAGAAAACCGCCTGTATCTTTAAAGGGCATTTTATTACTTAATTACGTCACAAAAACTGAACTCTTGGCTCAAAACACAGCTTTGCGCAACTAATATCTCGGCATTAATTTGTGCTCTCTTACTTTAAGTGGCAATTACGTGGCAACAGTGTAGTCAGCCGCATTCGTTGATCAGAAGTTGTCTAGGCGATGGAAGTCGACAGATAGTCTAGTGTAAAAGCGATGTTCGGTGACCGAAGTAGTTAGGAACACATGCGGCGATCGCATTACACGAATGATTTACGATTATACCGTAGCGACCAGATTAAGTAAAAAGATAGCTTCCAACAAGAGATTAACGACATGTCAAACAATAGCACACACCGAGACGGCCCTTGCACCCTGTAAGATGTATCTATGAGTCGCTGCTGTTGGCGGACAGAACAATGCGTGCAAGCCGCCCCAGGGCGCGGCACAATAGATAATCAAGCCACAATTTGTAACGTCGAACAATAATCAAGCATGAAAACAATGAGGACTTAATCGAACGAACCGTTCGACGCTGAACAATGTCCAGTTTTGCATATTCAACGCCGATTAATTCAATTCGGAATGGCGGTTTTCACTCAACAGAGTTGATTTTGGTTCATTTGTCACTTTTCACATGAATAATTCTCGAATCTCGGTTTGCACAGCGGCACTTGTGAGCTTGATTCGTTTTTTTCTTGTTTGTTAACTCATTTTTGGGGTAGAATCGGATTTGATGGGATTCTGGTCATATGAAGTGTAGGGCGGAGGAGCTCCGCCGCGAGCGAGTAAATAGAGTTCCGTAATCCGTTCGCTGTAATTACTACCGTAATGGAACCAGGAATTTCATCGTGATTCAATTATGGTCTCAACTACAATATACCTAACCACATAGCAAAAATAATCGAATTACAACGTAAAACGTGCACATTTACGACACGGTTGATAGAAAAATAATGGCCGGGTGAATTATAACGTTATTACACTTAATTACTGCAACTAATTATCCTATTAAGTATTTAATTAAGTATGTATTAAAGAACTTGAATTTAAGCTACGTCTATAAAAATGTGACGAACGTAGTGTAAGTCACAAATGTAGAGCATAATTGGTAATTTATCCTAATTACTCTCATCATATTGCAAAAAAAACTAGAGACCTCTTTCTAACTAAAATTGTGCTTAAAGGGCACATGAGATACATGGTTTTGTCTATCTAACATTTCGTGTGATTTGCCTACCACTTTTGGGAATACAGGCGTGACGTTTATGTTATGTTATGTAGATGCATAAGTATAAACTGAAAACCGCAATGCAGTTCGTACGAATAGATTGAAATTAGCATCCGGCAATGAAATGCACCGGGCGTACCCATTCATTATAAGGTAAACGTCTCTGTGCTCGACTCTTGCAACCTTATGTCATAGTAAGACAGGTGACAGATGAGTGTCATCTACTGTGCGTTGAGGCGTCGAGAATTGGTACTTTTAAATTAGCCTTAATAAAGATGATCGAATTCCCCCAAAATCTACCAACCACGCTCAGAATTTCACTTCATTATTCATTATCGTCATCATCATCATTTCAGCCATAAGACGTTCACTGTTGAACATAGGCCTCCCCTTTAGACTTCCATGAGTACCTGTTAGAAGCGACCTGCATCCAGCGTTTTCCGGCGAATTTTATTAAGTCGTCTGTCCATTTTGTAGGTGGACGTCCTACGCAGCGCGTGCTGGTTGGTCCATTGTCTCCACTCAAGTACTTTTCGACCCCATCGGCCATCCGTGCAATGTTGCTTGCCCTTTGCCACTTCAGTTTGCTAATCCGGTGGGCTACATAGATGACTTCAGTTCGTCTACGGATCTCCTCATTTCTGATTCGATCGCGTAGAGACACCCCGAGTATAGCCCTCTCCATTACTCGTTGAGCGACTTTATTATTAAATAGAGCAAACTGTTCACAATTTGTGTAGAGTACAATGTTTTATAATTACATAGTGATAGCACGAGCTATCAAGTTGACTCAAAAACGTTTTTACGAACGCGATACTGGGTTAATTATATTGATTATAACGGTAAATTATTCATAGCCAGGATATTAACTGCGGCCGCTACACATGAACGTGTTAATTAAAACAATTTTTTTGTGTTTTCATGCCTGTAATTATGGGTCATTAACTTCTATACAGCTGTCATTAGCGGCGCTGGTAAAAAGTGTGAAATTAATACAGAGTACAAACTGGTACGGTAGAAACAAGTGCGCTATTATTTCCAGGCTTACAATTTATTGTAATTGTCTTCTAATTTTTTTAATAATATATTTGTAGGTACATACATACATTACACCTGCTTTCCCAAATTGGGCAGGCAGAGTACAAAAAACGCTATAAAGACAAATCCATAGCTATTTCACGGGTGCCCTTTGATTCGCATAACGTTTTTTGTCCTAAAAATGTTTGGCTGTGAATGTTTGGCATACTGTTGAATTGCATACTACTCGTTTGTCCTAATATTTTTTGCGCATACTCTTTTAAAGTCCTAAAGAATGTTTGTCCTACTATTGATAATGCTAAATTCTAATTACCTAAAGCTTCATATTCCTAACATCGATTGTCCTAACGTGTTCTAAATTAAGGCAGGTCAGATTTCGCACAGGTTAGGTACGACGACGAGCGAAGCGAGGAGGAGTGTTAGGTAGAACCGTGACCCCACAGCACGCGAGCCGAGCGAGCGTAGCGAGCGTGCCGCGGCAGCGGCCGGCGAAGCGCTACAACGAGCGAGCTAAACGCCAAAACCACAGAGATCGATTGTCCTAACGTGTTCTAAATTAAGGCAGGTCAGATTTCGGTCTGGCGTTGTTATGCGCATCGATTATTCGACAGATAAATCTTAGCCACATCAAACGGTAGGACAAATAATATTTAGGACAAACGATAGTAGGAGCAACAATTTAGGACAAACAAAATTATGCGGAACAATGTGTATGCCATACGTTATTAGGACAAAAGACGTTATGCGATACAACGTTAGGACAAAAAAATTTATGCCATCCGATATAGACCCCTATTTCACGTTTTACAGGAAATTCTAGCATATTTTTTAGATTTTAAGTACAGAGGTACTATAGCGATGCTTTGTTGGCCTGGTGCCTTAAATATACCGTAACCTTTATGCTCAGTCGCCTCGTACGACATCCACGGGAAGAATAAAGAGATGTTATTCTAATCCCGACACCACACGAATAAACTTGTAGGTGTAATTATAATATTGACCTATACTTACCAACTTCAATGAGGATTTAACGTCGAATTGTACCATTACAAACGGAGGTGAAACTGTACAAAGAAATTTCAAATTCAGTTGAGCTCGCAAGCTTACATATTGAAATAGAGTTATATTGTGTGAGTGCGAGACAGCGAGATATCGACAGCCCGTTATTCTCGGCTAATGCCCACGGACAGTTATTTGATAACTAAAATTCGATGAATTTGTGATGAAATGACGGCTGAGAGATATTCATACAGGTTTAATTCTAGTGCCCTGTGGTGTCGGGTTTGGAATACCTTTACGTTTCTTCTATGGATGTCGTAAGAGGCGACTTAGGAAATAAGCTATGGTTTATTTAAAGCGACAGGCTAGCAAGCTTTCACTGTTATACCATATCTCTTAAGAGAACGCCGTACATCTCCATATAAAATTTGAAGAGTTCCCTCGATTTCTCCAAGATTCCATCATCAGATCCTGGTTTCGTGCCAATGGGACCAATTTCGAGTTATACCCTTTCGATTAAAAAAAATTTTGAAAATCGGTGATATCGAGTAACATACACACAATAAAAAAAAAAATTAGGTCGAATTGAGAACCTCCTCCTTTTTTTGAAGTCGGTTAATAAATGGACAGCTTTGGTTTCAGAGTTTCCCGAGTTGCTGTTACTAGTCTGGACAACTTTGTGGATGGTGCGTCTTAGAACCATGTTGTAGTCAGAATTTTGCCGCATTAAAGAATAATCTTAACAAGGATGGCAAGAACTCCCTGCTCGAATAAGGTATGGAAACGCTCTTGACCTACAAGCAAGCATCCACGAGACTTGCCTGTAAGCTGTGTCGCCTTTGTAACGTATGTACGTCAAGTACGTTGAGAAATTCGTTGCCTTCCGATCGATTGTGTAGCGCTCGTATCGTCGATCGGATTACGTATGCAAAATGATAACGTTATTTGGTCATGTGTGGTTCGGGGATTAGAATAACACCTCTCCGTTTCTTCCATGGTCGTCGTAAAAGGTGCCTAAGGTAATAGGTTAAGGTAAATTTTAGGCGACAGGCTACCATATTAGTACTATTGTATCTATTAACTTAAAGTCGAAAAACCTATTCACCTGTCTCTATTATACCTGCAAACTTGAAATATGTTAGAAGTGGCCACGTAACTTGAAATTCTTTGATTACATACATACCTACATACGCCTCACACCTGTATTCCCAAAAGGGGCAGGCAGAGCACATGAATTCAAAAATCCATTCAAATTCTTTGATCAATACCTCAAAAAAATTGGCAGACAGATACATTTGTGAGAGGATCGAATCGTTACTTATTTTCATACTTGACTGTAGATGGGTACAGTCAAGGATTCGTCTGTGTAATATATTGTGGGTTCTGCCTACCCGTACCCGTACGTGTTTCCTACAAAGGAGACTGGGCGGCATTCATACAATCTTGGGCCCAAAAT
>BHDV01052796.1:18092-28571 GCA_005406045.1 Adoxophyes honmai | reverse complement strand
GTTGTATTTCTTTATTTATTAATTTAATAACAAAAACTTAATAGAAAGGAATTACTGGTAGAAGGAAGTACATCCATTTCATTTTGCTTCAGGTCTTTCAGAGTGGGACCTACCAAATAATGTACATTTGATTCTCCGCGTCCATGCACATTCATTTATCAAGGCGTACACTGTCTAAACGTCAAAATTAGATGTATTTTACTGTTAAAAACATTTCAATCTGCCTGTCAAGTCGAGCGCTTTTAAAAGTGTCTCAAATCTCAAACATTTTGATTGATCGGAGTTGAAATGTCACTTCTGATGTGAAATGAAATTTGTTTTCATTCTTTATTTATTTTGTTAATTGTAAATCTCCTACGAATCTTAGTTTAATGACTTACAATGGACATCATCGGTGTTAAAAATGAATCCTTCGCAAATTGTAGCGCGGTCTCGTTTTGTTACTCTTGCCTTAGCACAGACAGAGCGCTTTCAACAGGAAACGAATACATGGATATTTTATACAAATTCTTCGACAACCGGGACTTGGTAAGAGTTTTTTCATATATACATACACACATTAACTTCACGTCTATTCCAGAAATGGGTAGGCAGAGCTCTCGAAACAACATACAGGTGTCTATGTAGCCACTTTTCGCAGTTCTGTTTGTCGCTTCTTATAGCCCAAAAAGCGCTAAAGTTACTATCTCTCTCTAAAATCGTGCCATCTAACTTGCCTGACTGTACGACATTGGTGTTTGTCTGTAAGAAAAAAAGAGGTGTAACCTGAACCCAATACCTCGCGAGGGTTTCATTAACACATTCAGAACCAAGGACCCGGCTCCCGGGTTCTTCAAAACATTCGCGAGATACCTAGAACCCAGTAGCTGGGTTCATTTTGTACTAGCTTTAGACTACTCGGTTCCGCGCAGATGTTTTGATTTTAGGCTTGGTCGTGAATGTGTTAAACCATGTAATACATAGCTGAAATTTAATTACACTATTTCCAGTGGTGTAAATCATAATGCTCAGTCTCGGCATAATAAAAATTGTGTTCAGTATTTCTTTTTATGTGAATTATGTGTTTTAATTGTCAACAGATGCTGCCTAACTCACTTTTATGCTGGGAGTGCGTTACTCTTTTAAAGAAAATCAGAATGTTTTCTAGAAAAGTGTCTGAAGCACAGAATTTACTGCAATTCTGGTTAGTGAATAAGCAGGTAAAAATATCTATATTTCTAGTAACTTTTATTTCAAATTTAACTATAAAATTATGCATGGTTAAATTTTAAAAGCAAAATATTTGATTACACTTGAACATGTCCTTAACTAAACAAACAATTTTCAGTTGTCGGATTTGTCTCATTCATGGATTTTTAATATTCCGCTTGCTTTATTTTATTTATATAAAATAAAATTTGATATTTACCACAAGGTATAATAATATGGTGATGCTGCACACAGCAACAAGGTAACTAAATCTTGTTTGTGAAGTTTCCAAGCCGAAAGCTGAACTATGTCTTAATGAGACAGAACCTGAGGGCAGAACAGTGATATACACCAGCTAAAGTTTTCATAAAAACATTTACATTTCAGGCTCCCTTCCCGCACTCTCTATCAACACTCTCTGTCTCCGAACAAAACAATGAACTCAAAATAAACAAAGAGGAGCCGGAGCTCAAACCCGTCAAGACTGAACCAGATTTCGACTACAACACTTTTGACACCTTTGACGATTTTGACACTGACATCAAAGAAGAAACAGAGACAGCCAACGTAGACTCAGAATCTAAAATTGACACAGAACCTATGAAAGACGAACAGAACTACAGAAAATCTAAAGAATTCAACGACAAGAGAAACAAGAAACGGAAAGCTAAGTACAGATTTGTGAATACAAATTTGAGGAAACATAGGAACTTGTTAATAAGGAAGGTGCCAATTGATATTGATGAAGCGATACGGATTTGGGAAGCGGAGAGGCGGGATCCTTCTTTTGTGAAGGAGGAGTATAAATGTCTGAGCTGTGTGGAGGTTTTTGAGAATGCAGAAAAGCTAGCTAGTCATGATAAGAAGTGTCACGATGAGGTAAGTTATTCTAGAACCATAGAGAATAATAATCAAAGTCAATTTGGTGAGAATTTCTTAAAATTTTTGCCATATCTTTGCTGCAATTTTTTTTCGTCTGAGTCACAAGCTATTACCATTTCAATGGATGGTAAAATGTCCCAAAAATTGCATACAAATTTTGGAATTGAATGGTAAGATAGTAATGGAAATAATACAAATTCTGACTAGAAAATCAGCAAATTGTAAACAATTTCATAAATCTGCCTGGAGAGAGATCTCTCTATTGTAGTCTTTCCCACAGACAAAATTGATAACTTTTATTCTACAGGGATAAAATCTGATTAATGCTACACCTGTTAACACGACCAAGCCTAAAATCAAGTTATCTGCGCGGAACTGAGTAGTCTAAAGCTAGTACTGCATGAACCTGGCTACCGGGTTCTCGGTATCTCGCGAACGCTATGAAGAACTCGGGAACAGGGTCCTTGGTTCTGAATGGGGGTTATACATAAAGTACTTCACACTTTCAGGAGCGGGAGGAGGGGGGGGGGCAGTGTTTTGTGACATTTGAACAGAATTTCTGTAATTTTCATAGTTAAATGTGTGACAATGAAGATTGACGAAACAGATTTATACGGGAAGTGTGAATGGGTGTGTTGGGAGGGGAAGACCTAGACGGACGTTCCGTGACCAAATCGCGGACGTTTTAGAAACAGGTCAGGTCAAGAGTACCCGAAATCGACGAGCATGTATGAAGAGACTAATGAATGTGGATGAAGCAAAAGAAGTATGCCAGAATCGTAGCATGTGGAACAAAGTGGTCTATGCCTACCCCTGAGGGAAAGAGGCGTGACTGTATGTATGTATATGTATGTAAATGTGTGACATGAGGGGGGGATCTAAAATTCCCCAAATTTTGTGTGTCGTACCTACTTTATGGATGGCCCCTTAAAGGAAGCATGTTTGTTGTAGTCGCTGGACGCAAACTGCATAGTATGTCGCGCGCGAGTGGCCCCCGAGTCGCTCCCGCGGCACTCGGCGCGGCACTTGTGGCGGCGCGAGTGCCGCGCGTGCCGCTGGGCCGGCGCGGCGCCCGGGGCTTCAGGCAGACACGTGGGGACACACCATCGGGCCGTGCAGTGCCTCGCTTGCCAGCTTTTCTTCAAGTGAGCGATTTACCACAATTACCACCCTATTTATGATTAGACTAAAATGCAGGCTACTTTATTTAGTATCATAGTTTAGACATTTAGATTAATTTAGAATCAGCACTATTGGCGGCAGTATAGCTCTGCATACAGGCCGTAATCGTTTTACGTAGGAACACTGTTTAATGCATGATTTCCACCAAACGGCCGGAATCGGAAAGAATTTTATGGTCTTTAAACGATACTGAACCTTACGGTCACTGTGTTTAAGTCTACGTTACCTTATTTTTGTATTCCGTGGTCGCGGGCGACGTACGTCACATAGCTTTTGTACGCTGCTTGGTAATGTAGACTTAAGCACAGTGCCTGTAAGGTTCAGTATCGTTTAAAGACTATAAAATTCTTTCCGATTCCGGCCGTTTGGTGGAAATCATGCATAAATGTAGTTGTTGTGTAGTATAGGCAACTGACTAATATGTCACAACAACTTGTTTGTGCTCTGACGGGCGAACACGTTATCGTGATTATATTGTAAATATTTTTAATTTTCTTTAATATACCGTTTACCACCCTAACACTGCTCCTAATTCCACAATAATCTCATTTAGCACTTTATATTACATATTATGATAAGTGTTCCGATCTTTTAGTTAGTGTAGACACAAGTCACAAGTACAGCTCTTACTGACGACTTTTGCTGTAACTCAATTGTTTTAAATAATCAATTTCAATAATAGCAATAAGAAATCAATTTAAATATGTAATAAAAAAAAACCGTCTAAAAACATTCCAATGACTATTGAAAATATAATGTCCGTCCACTTTTGTATTACTTATTCTGTGTCTGTAGCATAGAGGACAGACCCATTAGAGAAACAATGTTGGCCACCCAGGCCCGCAAAAGGTTATTTATTTGCCACTTACTAACGTCACCGTCACTGTCACAGAAACTGTACAGAGCCAATAACCGTAGAGAAAAAGGCACTAGCATTACGCGCGATCTTGGACCGGCCAATAAGAGCACAGCGATCGCTTCAATTGTTTGGCGGAATCTTCTCCGAACAACCAAAATTACATTAGTACTCTACTGGGTCTGTACTCTATGGTCTGTAGATACCCCTACCGCCTCGAGTAGAACATCTATAAACATTCAACAGACTCTCCCTTGCTTTAGGAACGTCCGCCGCTTCTACGATCACTACAAGGCCATCCACAGCTGCTTCGAGTGCGACCGCTGCGGCAAGCGCTGCCGCACGCGGCAGATGATCGAGAAACATCTCCGGTCAGTGCCCTGTATAGCCACATCCAGTGTTGCCAACTGCTAGATGTTTTAGTCCCTAGATTCTAGAGTCTGGCCAACGAAAGGGTGACCTGAGAAAACGTGGCAAATTTAAAATCTTTATGTGGTATTACTAACTATAGTATAAATAGATGGTTGTATTTGTATCATTTAGTTTGAAAATAATTTACTAAAAAATATTGTCACGTACCAAAACAGTTTTTTCCTACGTACGTTAGTCACAAGATTTTTTTAAATTTGCCGCGTATTCTCAGGTCACGCTTTCGTTGGCCAAACTCTAAATCGAAAATCGGTAGAAGTCGTTAAAACTATTTGGAGGTGCCAGAGGTCGCTGGCTGGCGGAGGTGGCAGAGGTGGCTGTGAAAGATTAGTATAGATAAGAAAAAAAACAAAGAAACGTATTGATATAAATAATAGTTCGATTATAATTAAAATACAGCACAAGAACGCACAATATCTAACTTTTAATAAAATATTTTTAGCGACGAACATTTTTTTTTAGTTTTACTTACTTCTAGCGACAATGTCGCTAATTTGGCAACACTGGAACACACAGCAACTAGGGGTGAAGGCATCTCCACCATACCAAAATTACCAACATAACCCCCAATCATATTTATATGTACGCGGGACTTAATCACGATTTTATTTACCTTCTCGACGTTTCGGCCAACTCGTGACCACGGCCGTAACGCGGGCGAAACGTCGAGAAGGTAAATAAAATCGTGATCAAGTCCCGCGTACATATAAATATGAGTGAGAATCGCGAAAGTTTAAAACATTACATAACCCCCAATATTCTTCAGCCGCCACTTCGGCTACTCGTGCCCGTTCTGCAAGAAGACGCTGAAGAACTCCTCAACGTACAGCAACCACGTGGAGGTGCAGCACAGCAACTCGTCCGCGGAGGCGGCCTACTGCGTGCAGTGCGACAAGCGGTTCAAGGTCGGTCGGGTTACTAAGGGTAAACACCGAGAATTTGCTGCACGAAAATTTTTAATAGAACAATTCAAAATATACTTTATTTGGTACAAGATAAGGTTCATATTTCATTGTCAGTATACAGAATACGTAGCGCGGCGTCGCGCTACGCCGCCCCCCGCGCTGTGTGCGGGAGCGGTGCTGCGCGCGTAGCGCTGCTGCTCAAAATGTACTTTATTGGCTACGCGATAAGGTTCACATTTCATTGCGAGCACTCAGGTACGTCGCGCTACGCCTCGAGACGTAGCGCGGCGCCGCGCTGCGCAGCGCGAAACCACCGGCCGCTTTATGCATCGTCTCGTCGCGTCTCGTCTCGGTGTGAAATACCCTAAAGGCCGGGCGCGGAGCAGAGAAACTTGAGCGTTGACCCGCTGCTGTTGCTCTGTCGCACATACATACAATCACGCCTGTATTTCCAAACAAGGTAGGCAGAGCATAGAAAACGCTAAATAGACAAAACGATGACTATTTCACGTTTTGTGGCCACTTCTAGCTTTTTTTTTGTTTTGAGGTGGCAGGTACAATAGTGACAGGTTGCTAGCCCGTGTGGTGCCGGGTTAGAATAGCACCTCCCCCCTTCTTCCCGTGGGTGTCGTAAGAGTCGACTCTGGGAAAGGGTTAGTGTATTGTGGGCGATGGGCTAGCAACCTTTCACTGCAATATCACGTTTAACCATTTGGTTACCCTGAAATTGCTAAACGTGGCACTGGATTTTTAAATTCATGTGCTCTGCCTACGCCTACCCCTCTTGGGAATACAGGCGTGAGGATATGTATGTAAATCGTTCCCAAAAAAAGATTATTCCAATTACTTCGCCTTTCTATCTCTCAAAGGTTAGTGTAAGATATCCCTTAAGGATAAGTCCGCATTTGTAAAACACCTTGTTTGTAAAATTTATGTTCTTTGTGTTTTTACCACCGAACGAATCAACTGATAAATTACCGAAAATTGTTTTTCCACAGAGTGAAAAACTATACAAGAGGCATCTGACGGTCAGCGCTGCGCACGCGTGCGAAAGAGCCAGCAGGTGAGTGGGAAAGAGAAAGCATTAGTCTGAGGCCTACAATAACAATAGAACCTGACTGTGAAGCTCAAGGTCTCGGGTTCGATTCCTAGGGCCGACGTTTGTATAATGAATACGAATGTTTGCTTTCGTGTGCTGGATGTTTATCTATATAACGTGTTACAAAAAGTATGAGTAAAGCAGAAAGGGGGTTAAATGGCCCATTAGGCGCAGCGCAGACGACAGAGTTTTGTGCGATCGAGTCTGCGCAGCAATAAATTCACTGAATGGCGCGCTGACAGTTTCCACGAAACTCTGAATGGAAATTCCTGGAAACTGTCAGCGCGCCATTCAGAGAATTTATTGCTCCACAGATTCGATCGCACAAAACACTGTCGTCTACGCTGTGCCTTATAAGGACGCCAGTTACAATATTTGAAAAAAAAAACATTAATTTCTCTTATTGAGTTTTTATGTAAACCTTTTTGAATGAAAAATTGGGAATCCGTCAAAGAATACACTGTGTTGAATAATCCCTTTTTAAATATAAATACCAAATTAACTCTGTATGTCTGTCTGTTACGCTTTCCCGCTTAAACCTCTCAACCGATTTTGATGAAATTTGGCACAGACAATCTTTAGACCCCGAGAAAGGACATAGGCTACCTTTTATTGCGAAAAAATGGTAATGTCCACAATAACTATTCCACGCGGACGAAGTCGCGGGCACAGCTAGTTAATGATAACTTCAAAATTCTATTAACTGATAGCTTAATATTTACAGGTTTGCAATATTTTTCTCTTTAATTTTACATTTTTTATCCGGTTTTTTGTAACATGTTGCATAAGTAAGATTATCCGTTATCTAGTACCTAGCACAGGCATTAAATTGCCTACTTTGAGACTAGTCGACTAAATTTGAATGTTTCTTTGCCAAGCTAATTTGTACCGTCTGCCCACAGGGCAAAGCGCAAATACCCGTGTCCGGAGTGCAGCAACGTGTATTCTAGAAGAACTTACATGAATAACCACTACCGTCACGTGCATAGTAAGGAGAGCAAGTACTACTGCGAGGATTGTGACCAGGTGGGCAAACATACATACATACATACATACAGTATTACCAAACAAATAATGCTCCACAATTTACCAGCGCAATAGACCACTTGTGGCGCGGGAAACTTCGATCTACCTATGATAAAAGAGATTTTTTCGCGCGCTAAACTCTTGCCTTGTGATTGGTTACTGATTGATAGATGTCTAGCACCCCAGCGCCAAATGCGTCGAGAAGCCGAACTAAACGCAGCTAGGAATAGCCGAGCTAAGAATGGATAGCGAGCAAAATGGTGCCCATTGTGTTTGTAAATATAGATAAATGATACGTTCGGCTACTGTCGGATATCGTCTGCGCTTCTCAGCGCAGACGGAAACAGCCGATGTGACTTATTTTCTTGGGAATACTGTACACACAGTGCCGTAACTAGCCTATTATGCGCCCGGTGCGAACTTTCAGAACTGCGTCCTTGAAGATACTGGTTTTTAGGATTCCGTACCTAAAGGGTGAAAACGGGACCCTATTACTGAGATATTGCCGTCTGTCCGTCTGTCACCAGACTGTATCTCAAGAACCGCAAGAGGTAGGCAATTGATTTGATGAATGATGTATTTCTGTGGCTGCTAAACAACATATACTAAAATCAAAATAATAATAATAGGGGGGCTCCCATACAAAAAACGTGATATTTTGGCCGGTTTCAGTGGTCATCATTCTGCGAGCTGTACCTCAAGATCCGTGATAGCTAGGCAGTTGAAATTTTCACAGAGTATGTTTGTATTGTCACTACAACAACAGATACTAAAAACTAAATAATAGCTCTCATAGAAAACAACGTGTTGTTTTTTTTCCCTGTTTTTGGTACGGAACCCTTCATGCGCGAATCCGACTCGCACTTGGCCAGTTTTTTGTTTGTCAAATAAAATAAAAAATACACGATTAATATTTTTTGGTAATATCTGACGGACTAAATAGTTTTTTTAGTTTTCTTCTCTATTCGATGCCGACATCACACCCTCTTACAAAGTTGATGGCATTTCCCCCAGCACTTCCTGAACCGCACTCGCTACATGGACCACCGGCGCTTCAAGCACGAGGGCGTGCAGAGAGAGAAGGACAAGCTCTGTAACATCTGCGGCCGGGGCTTCGCTGTGAGTCACTACCCTCTCACCAAATGACACTATCTCCCATTTTATCCAAATAGCACCACCCCCTGTGTTCTTGAAACGACACTACCCCAAACTTCTTCAAATTACACTCCCCATCTACTGCAAATTATAGCACCAACTCCCATCTTCTTCTAATGGCAACAGTGCACTCCCCATTCTTCTGAAAATTGCACTATCTCTCATTTTACCCCAATGACACCATCTCCCATTTTACCCCAATGACACCATCTCCCATTTTACCCCAATGACACCATCTCCCATTTTACCCCAATGACACCATCTCCCATTTTATCCGAATAGCACTATCTCCCATTATATCCAAATGGCACTATTTCCCATTTTCCACTTCCTGGCTAGCGATTGAGCTGAAATATTGTACACTTGTGTAAATCGGATGACAATACAATGTTCCGGTAATGGACGTCTGGTGGCCCAGCCGGGACTGTCTCCGACGGAGGGAACTCTTCAACTGTTGGTCTGATTGACTTGAAATCTGGTGCACATAATTTAGGATGGTTGAGAATGAAGTACAGTTGGCAAAAAGTACAGGCAAAATCGTATCGAATTTTTTTTTTGTTAGTTAGGTTATTTAACCTTGTCATCCTTGATCCCGTGTGGTGCCGGGTTAGAATAGCACCTCCCCCTTTCTTCCCGTGGGTGTCGTAAGAGTCGACTCTGGGAAAGGGTTAGTGTATTGTGGGCGATGGGCTAGCAACCTGTCACTACATCACGTTTAACCATCTGGTTACCCTGAAATTGCTGAACGTGGCTCTGGATTTTTGAATTCATGTGCTCTGCCTACCCCTCTTGGGAATACAGGCGTGAGAATGTGTATGTGTTATTGGTCTATTCACAGGCGAACAGGACGCTGGAGAACCACCTGCGCACGCACTCGGGCGAGCGGCCGTTCGCGTGCGCGCAGTGCGGCGCCAAGTTCACGCAGAAGCACGCCATGCTGTCCCATGTGCAGTATATACACCTGAAGAGCAAGCGGAAGACCAACTGGCGCGAGTGAGGGCGACACTAACAACTTCATGCTGGCAAAGTTTTAACAAGATCTACCAACTTTGCCTAGTGTATTGAACAACTCCTAAGAGAGACGATGCTCTTGCGTCTGAAAGGAAATTTAACTCGTCCAGATAAAACCACAGAAAAGTGTACAGAAGTCAATCTAGTGTATGTACTTCACTTTACTTCCTACCCTCGACGGTCGCTCTAGGGTCGTCGATTGTGACAAATGCAAAATTATCGAGGCAGTGTCCGTACTTCCAAATAGGAAAAAATATTACTTCGGGAGTCGTTTACTGACTTAAAAAAAATCGCAATCGCTCCGAAAATGAAAATGAACAATATTGCGCAATGTGAAGCCTGTGTTAAAAAAATGCACAATAAAAAATAAGCTCGCTCAATCTTTTGTTCAATTACTGCGCAATGTTTCAATAATATCCCTACACGTTGAATAATATTGTGCAATATTATTGTCGCGCGCCTAACAGATTTTGCAAGAAATATTTTTATTTTCATTTAATGTGAATTTTCGTTTATTTGTTAAATTTGCTGTATATTTAATACATCATCACGCCTGTATTCTCAAGCGGGACTTAAGCAGAGCACAGGAGACGTTACATAGACACAATCATGAGTCTTTCACGTGTCGTTGCCACCTTGCAGAAATTGCAGTACAGTGGAAGGAAATTGCAGTACAGTGGAAAAAATATTCATTCTCCAAAAGAAATATATTAGGATACTAACAAACATAGACCAACAGGAATCTT
>BHDV01052796.1:0-10844 GCA_005406045.1 Adoxophyes honmai | reverse complement strand
TGCTATTAGAAAATTAGGACTCTGGTATAAATCGCGAATAGTAATAAAAACTCATTGAGTAAATTCGCTATTAGGAAATAAGGACACTGGTAAAATTCACGAATAATAAAAAAACAGATTCAGCAAATATACAATTGAATAATTATGACTATTGGCAATACCTATGAATGATAAAAACATCGAATGAGTAAAAATCTGAGTGGGGAAAAATGCGAATGGAAATAATGCTACGCGGAACTGACGAGTTTGAGGAAAACATCTAATCTCTCAGACCAAATTTCTGCACTACACTCCAACTGACTTCTTACTAGAGTATTATACAGAGCGACAATGGCCCTAATAAGTATTTGAGAATCCTTTAGCCATTCGCAACACAAAACCCAACTTTCTATACGCTTTTTTGCAAATCCGAATTATGTGGTCGCGAAATGTCAGCTGACTGTTAAATTGGACTCCCAAATCCCTCACTTCTGTGACCCTGACCATCGGCACACCGTCCACCGTGTATGATGAATACGAATGTTTGCTTTCGAGTCTTGGATGTTTATCTATATATAAGTAAGTTTATCAGTTGTCTAGTACCCATAACACAGGCATTAAATTGCCTACTTTGGGACTAAGTGATTGGTGTAAAAATTGTCCAGTGATATTTATTTATTTATTATTATTTATACCTGCCACTTACGTCGTCTACCACCTATAGCAAATGCGTAGGTGTCAACTGCCAGTGATAATACGAAATATACATATTTTCTTCTTCTTCGGTAGTAGGTATCATTATTTATGGTGGCCAGAAACTGAGTATAAATATTTTAACCAATGGTTTCGATTGAGCTGAGACATACTAACTTCGATGACAATGCAATATTCCGGTAGTGGACTTCTGGTGGCCCAGCCGGGACTGTCTCCGATGGAGGGAACTCTTCGACGGTTGGCCTGATTGATTTGAAATCTGGTGCACATAATCTAGCCTCCTAAGGCCCAGCACCAAATTTTGATTGTTTAAATTTGAGGCTTAGTGTCATTCATGTAAAATTCAAACTTATTTTGACATTAGTCCTATAGGTAGGACCATGGGCCTTAGGAGGCTAGGGTGGATGACAATGAAGTACAGTTGGCAAAAAGTATAGTCAAGAAGAAAGCTTGTATCGATAATGACATTTTTGTTGGTTAGTTTCTTTGTACCACGTATAACACAGGGCGCATTGACCTGAAAAGCGATGAAATATTTGCCTCAAGGTATTTTTTTAAACCCCTTATGTTACTGCAATCTGTCACTAACGACAATGAGCAGTAGTTTTAGCTTTTAGTGGGTTGAATTGGTATGATTGCCTTTAATCATCCAAAACGTTTTCTCTGCTTAAGGTCAATAATGAACATTTTCAGAAAACATTTTTGACTAGTTTTCAGAGTGTATTGTACTATGGCATATAATGTCACACTGACCCCCTCGCCCCGCAGTTGTGTCGCCTGGCGTCGGCGAGCTTCACATCGCTGCGTCCGCACCGCAGGCAGCGGTACCGCGCGCGATGTGTCGCCACGTGCGTGCGCAGGGCGGACGCGCTGCGTAAACGCTGCGTGCACATCGGGCAAACATGCTCTGTGCTACCCTGCACAAATGCCATCATTAAAATTTCTAATTCAAAACTCATACATTAGTGTCCGACCGAAGCTTCGGCTTCGGCTTCGGCTTCGGCCACCTTCGGCCAAAAAAACCACCTTCGGCCAAACCTTCGGCTTCGGCCCAAAATTTGGCCGAAGCTTTGGCCGAAGCCGAAGGTTTGGAAGTTGTGATTTGAAATTGAACAAACGATGCCAGAGCGAGACGGATAGTGCGCAGCGGTTAGCAGGACAGCGTTTTGCCAGCCTGATCGCAATACTTACAGATAATTACATAAATTACGGACAACACATAACATAACAACATAGTCACATTTGATTTAGAAGCGAAAACTGCACATAATTTACTGCCGTTTTTTTTACTATTAGTAAATTTTCGTATTTCTTAGGGTCAACATGGGGTCAACACACCTTCGGCTTCGGCTTCGGCTTCGGCCGAAGGTTTTGATGAAAGCCGATTAATCGGCTTCGGCTTCGGCCAAAATTGTACCTTCGGTCGGACACTATCATACATACATGGGAGATATACTCCGTTTTTTTTTAGGTTGAGAATTTCAACGAACACAATTTGTTCACGGACACAATTATCATAATTTGCGCCAATATCTTGGACTTACTTAAAAATAGGTAAAGATTTGACAGTTGAAAGTATCACCTTGAAATAAACAGAGTATAAGTAACATTTAGATTAGATGGGAGATAGTCGTCATAGTCACACAATAACCCCTGTGTTCCCAAAAGGGGTAGGCAGAGCACACGAAACGTGACATAGACAAAACCATGATTATGACTACAGCACGCTTTGCAACCACTTCTAGCATCATTTTGTGTTTGAAAACACATACAGGAAATAGGTTTAGGTATGCTTCAGGCGACAGGCTAGCAACCTGTCACTATTGTACCTCTTCCATCTTTGCAAACCTAAAACAATGCTGGAAAAAACAGCGAAGCGCGATATAGTCTTAATAATAGTTTTGTCTATGTCATGTTTTGTGTGGAACATAGGCGTGATTTTATGTTATGTTATGTTTATGAAGTCGGTTAAAAATGTAGGGTAAAAGAGGCTACATACATGCGTATGCAGCAACGAGTGCGCGTGCCAGGTCCAGCGGTTAGCGAGCCGCAGCGCGCAGTGTTCGCACACGTAGGGCTCCGCTGACCGCGCCAGCGCAGCCCGAGCTTTGGCCAACTGGGCCGCCGCCGCGCGGGCTGAGATGTAGTAGAGCTCCCAAAGCTCGCCCCGGGTCTTCAAATCAAAGCAAAATGATTTTCTTCATGACCATACGTCGCACTCCAGCGGGCATTTTCGTGGCATGTCAAAATTATACAATTGTAGATAAGGTTCACAAATACGTCAATTAATTTTCAAATATTCAGAAGTAATATACTTAGTATTTGGTACCTAGTATTCATAATGTAAAATTCTAAATATTTTAGCAACTACGGTTGTACGTTAGTTACGTGTTTATTTTTTAGTATTAGAAATTAAATAATAATACCTACAATTGAATATTTATTTTATATTCCCGGCGGTCAACGTTCTTCGTCGGCTTGAAAATATCCATTTTGAACGGGAGAACGTTCTTTCAACATCGACTGAAATAATTGGTAGGTATTTGCATTGTTGAAAACGCTGAAGTATGTTTTTGTTAACGTTATTTGTAGTCTCAACCTCTTCATTTTCAATTAGACTATTTATAATTTTTTGTGTCTCATACCCGGGATTACAAATACTAAGTACATTATAATACTCCTAAGTTAAGATTTTTTTGTATACCTTACCTTGCCACGAAAATGCCCGCTGGAGTGCGACGTATGTATATGACTCAAGTGTATGTACTTCGCAAAATTCTAAATTCAGAACTATATGGCGAAGGCTAGACGTTCAACAAATATTGTCAATCTTCAATATGAGAATACTGACGGATCACTATCTGTTCATGAATTCAGTGTATTTTCCATCAATATAGCAAGACTATACCTTATCGGTTTAGGTAGTTAAAACAATCTAAACAATCTTGACGTGTCTTTTTATTTAAACGTACACTTTATAAATCGAAATCTTTACATTTTACAATTTAGGTATGAAAAAATCATTTACTTTCATAATTGAATTGTATAGTGTAACGATTTTCATTTTTAGACTGTGTATTTCAACAAAAAGACATGTCAAGATTGTTTATATTGTTTTAACTACCTAAACCGATAAGGTATAGTCTACCGTATAGACCAGGGGTTCCCAAAGTTGTCTGGGCTACGACCCACCTAATACAGGACTTTACAAATAACAAACGAAGTATTAATACATTTTTTTATTACTTATTTAAAGTGTATTCAATTTATTCTTATAGAATCATAATTACAGTGAAATGAATACTAAATTCGGGAGATCCTTCATGGCTAGGGCCTGACGTTTGGAGTAAGTAGTGTAAATTTTTGGAAATAAAGAATACATACATATTCTCACGCCTGTATTCCCAAGAGGGGTAGGCAGAGCCCATGAAATGAAAAATCCAGTGCCTCGTTTAGCAATTTCAGCAGGGTAACCAGATGGTTAAACGTGATATTACAGTGACAAGTTGCTAGCCCATCGCCCACAATACACTAACCCTTTCCCAGAGTCGACTCTTACGACACCCACGGGAAGAAAGGGGGAGGTGCTATTCTAACCCGGCACCACACGGGGTAAAAATAAAGAACATGAGGATGTATAGGTATCAACATGAGTGACTAAACTAAATAGACTTTATAACATCGCTAAGTAGTTTAACATATTGGATAATATTAATATAAATATGTGAAAATTAATGCCAACACCAAGTTAACCAAATTTCAGAGAACCACCCATATAAGTTTACAGAGATTTTAAGAGGAAATGGAGCGGTCATATTTTGTATGGAAACGTAGTCCCCTGATTCCTCCCTGGATATTACCCGTAGAACAATGATTTTTTAAATCAACAATCTAATGATATATTAGCATGTTCCTATTTTTTCCTTTTTTTCTTTATTGAATTATTAAAAGAGATATTAACCTTCAAAAACATGAAAAATTGGCAAGTTTTTTCCCTTGTGTTCAAACCTCTAGAAACCAATTTTAACACAATTATATCAAAATATAAGAACATAGAAACAAAGTTATGACATTTTTTTAACCTTTAATGAAAAAACATATTTAATCGGTTAAGTTTTGGAGAAGAAATCAGGGGACTACGAAACGTTGTTTTTGAATAATTTTCATAGGTATTTTCGGTCCGAGCTGTAGTTGTTCTTATCGCACTCGAAGTCGTCTGGGCAGGTCAGGGCGCGACAGCAATAGATTTAGCAAATACCTATTTTTCAATTCCTTCGACCGGCATATTTCCTCTTAATTATAGACTGACCATATCGGGCATGTCCCCGCCCTCTTCGGGCGCCGCCCCACCCTCTTCGGGTCCCGCCCCGCCCACTTCGGGTGATGCCCCGCCCCTTTCAGGTGACGCCCCGCCCCCGGCGCTGCTCGTGTGTGTGTGCGTGTATGTGTACGACACACTCCAGTCGGTGTAGTTGTGATCCACCAGGGCTGACTCCCACTGCTGTAGAACATTAATAAATTGCATACAGTCAAAGAATTAGTACCTTTTTACAAGAAAACCACTGTGACATACGAACTAATGTCTTTTTTCCTTTTTAACCGACTTCAAAAAAGGAGGAGGTTATCAATTCGGCCTAATTTTTTTTTGTACAGTCGAGTCCATAAATATATGAGCAGACCTAAATGCCAAATATGTAAACTTTTGCACCTTATTGTCAATGTCATAAAGGTGTACATATATTTTTGAACCCTCAGATTTGCTCATATATTAATGAACTCGACTGTATGTATGTTACTCGACATCTCCGAGACCCATGAACCGATTTTCTTTTGACGTGACAACGTCTTATAAATTGGTTTGCCGGGTGACACTTCAAGAAACTGCGTTACGCTCCGCTCACGTTATGCGCTCACAATGAGAGCGAGTGAGAGGCACGCGTCCGCCTAAGAGCGAGAGAGACAGACATAAAGAGTAAAGTACCACTCAAAGTCGTTGTCACGTAAAACTTTCGCCCGTATACCGACTTTACAGGCAACCAGTTTTTTTTTTTTTAATCGAAAGGGTATAACTCTGAATTGGTCCCGTTGGCACTAAGTCGGGATCTGATGATGGAATCTTGGAGAAATCGAGGGAACTCGTCAAATATTATAGGGACATGTACGGCGCTTTCGGTAATTTATTGATAGAGTCAAGAATTTACATTCAGTAAACAGAATACTTTGCAGATATTGCTAATTTGAAGTCGTTTTTTTTTTGTTTAAAATTATTTAAATATTGTAAATTGACTCCTTATAATGGGCCATTTAACCCCCTTTCTACTCGTATTTTTATAATTTTGTATATCACTCACATCGATGTCGTAACTGGAGTCCCCATCACAGGATATGGTGGCCTCGGAATTTAATATTAAAAATAATTTATTTTAATCTAAGCCAAAGGCTAATGACCCAATACAATGCAATTTATAATAAAATATTAGCGTTGACATCATGACCTAGTTTCGGTGAGTACTGACAAATAACAATCGTAGTGGTTGCACCTTAACTTGCGCGTCTTCGGGCTCCGATGCCGGCTCGGACTTCAGTTCAATCTCCGAGGTCAGCTGGAGTCGCTGGCAGCGGAGGAGGGGATCCTCGGGGTGCGGGGACTGCGGCAAGAGCTGCGGGAGAAGTACCACCGACAGAAATGTCACTCGGAGAAATAGCACAGCGAGAAATGTCATTCGGAGAAATACCCCAGTGAGAAATGTCATTCGGAGAAATACCACAGTGAGTAATGTCATTCGGAGAAATACCACAGTGAGTAATGTCATTCGGATAAATGTACCGATGGGAAATGTCACTCAAAGAAATATAACAATGAGAAGTGAGTGTCAGTCCGAAAAATAACATAATTAAAAATATTACACACAGAAATGCCCATTGAATGAGATACATAACTCTAAGAAATACATGCTACAGAGAAGTCACACCTGATCAGAGTAGGTTGTTATTGTACCAATTTTAGTACAGACAGTTTTAGTACAGATTTAATTATAGTTTTACATAGTTTATTTTTAATTAGTACTGTAGTGCAACATTTACCCTAAGTAAATAGAAAAAAAGTATCACACATACCGGTGTCATATTTAGCTCCTCGACTTTATCAATATAATCCTCAGGCTCTGTTTTCACTGTTATTGGCTCCATCTAAAATAAAATCATAACAAATACAATGCAATATGTTTGTTTGAAATTAAGACCAAGTAGAATTAACTACACTATCAAAACTAACAGAGGTTCCCAAATATGACCTTCACTATACCTTATCGGTTTAGGTAGTTAAAACAATATAAACAATCTTGACATGTCTTTTTGTTGAAATACAGTCTAAAAATGAAAATCGTTACACTATACAATTCAATTATGAAAGTAACTAATTTTTTCATGCCTAAATTGTAAAATGTAAAGATTTCGATTTATAAAGTGTACGTTTAAATAAAAAGACACGTCAAGATTGTTTATATTGTTTTAACTACCTAAACAGTTAAGGTATAGACAGTGCTGCATAAGCAGAGTACCTATAACTGTCATACTTGTACTATCTAGTGAAAAATTGGCCTTTGGATCATAATATACATTACGCAAAATATACATCACACGCAATATGCATACATGAAATTAACAATATGCAAAATATACACTGCACGCAAAATGTAAACATTGATAAAATAAACAATTCGCAAAATGTACACATTGGTAAAATGAGTAAGCGAAATGTACATACACTGCACGAAAAAATTACACATTGATTAAATGAACTATATGCAAAATGTACACTGCACGGAAAATGTACGCATTGATAAAATGAACAGTAAACAAAATATACATTGAACGCGCAACATACACATTGGTGAAATTAATAACATACAATAAGCGACGATATACGCAAGGTGGCTGGGAGCGGTTGGAAGAGAAAGACAGAGGACCGTGTTGAGTGACGTGCCATAGGTGAGGCCTATGTCCAGCAGTGGACGAATATAGGCTGATGATGATGATGAACACGCGAAATGTACAATTCGGAAAAAGAACATTAAGCAACACGAAAAATGTACACAAAACGAAAAGTAAATCAAGCCGCTACAACAACCGAAAAATAGGCTTTAAACTCCCGGTTTTTAACGTAGATTTTATGTACTCTAAGATTGTCGCCCGCTCAAAATTCAAAATTCAAAACTTTATTTATGCAAATAGGCTCCTAAGGACACTTTTACACGTCATTTTTTATTTTACTACCGTTTCGGAAAGACCACCATTGCCACGATGAAAAAAATTACATAAAAACAATCAGTGTAGTTAATGTGGAGGCAGGATATTTAAGTAAAAGCATGTATCACTGATCCAAGGGCCAAGGCAACGCGCTGACGCAGGTTTTCATGCCATCATGTCCTGTTCTGAAAGCAGAGCGGTACCGAGGCACGATTGCCTACGCCACGAACCCTTACGGGACGCGTCACTCCAGCCTCGGGCCAACAACATATGCACTAGTTATCTATATTACATTAAAGGAAAAAATAAAAAAATGAATAACAGCCATAGGCTGTGTAGTGTGTAGGTTCTGCTTCACTAGCCCACTGTAAGCGTGAATGAAGCCACTTACATTTTGCTCTATTTCCTCCTTTAGTTTAGACATTGGATCTATATTTTCATCTGCCTCTATTTCAGTTCCTAGTTTATCACAGGGTGGTTCCTGAAACAAGGACGATTTCGAAATTCACACATTTTTTCTGATTCATCTCTTGAGCACAAAACATACATAATAACAATCTTTTTTGAAGTAACTCCTTCATAGTTGTCTCAAAACTTGTCTAGACGTACAGTCGAGTTCATTAATATATGAGCAAAACTGAGGGTTCAAAAATATCTGTACACCTTTATGACATTGACAATAAGGTGCAAAAGTTTACATATTTGGCATTTGTCTGCTCATATATTTATGAACTCGACTGTACAAGGCAGAATAAGTTGCAGCGCAGACGACAGACTTTTTGTGCGATCGAGTCTGCAGCGCACAAAAAATCTGCATGGATTGTATGCATTGTGCACCGGACTTTTTGCGCATCGTGTGCGTTACTCCATATAATCCCATAGGTTCTATTTTCACAGACTAAAAAGTCCGATGCAGATAGTCTGTCGTCTGCGCAGGGCCTAAAAACCAACAGCAAAATCAATTTGTCATTAAGAAACTGTACTAGGCCAAATTTTTGCAAAAGTAGATCATCTATGTTTTTGCTAAAATCTGGCCTAGCACTGTCCTGTAACATCTACTGTAGATCCATTGCATAAATACAACTTACAACTTTCTCTGTGGACTTTGTTCCCCAAGTATAACTTCTGCCTGGAGAGAGAGCTCTATTGGAGTCCCCCACAACGAAATTGATTACTGCGCCACTTTGTACCTTTTCACAAGATTTGTCTTCAAACATTTTATGGAGGTTGAGTAGATTGCTGATTCCTTTCAGCACCGTATTTTGGAAGGTTTCCAGAGCTTGTATGAGGGGGGCGCAGTCTACGCAGAGCAGTAAGATTGCGTCTTTGAGTGGTGTCTGAAACAATAACAAATGGTATTAAATGAGTAAACATTTGACTGTACAAAAAGACAATGGGGCACAGATAAAATCGTCATTTTTTTGTATGGGAGCTCTGTATACTTAGTTTAATTTAACTTTTTACTTTTAAAGTAGATGTACAACAAAATATTCTCTGTTGTTATATTAATTAACCTAAAAACACCAAAAAAATCATTATTGTCCTATGGGAGCCCCCCATAAATATTTGTTTTATTTTATTTTAAGTATTTGCTGTTATAGCAGCAACAGAACTACGTCATCTACGAAAACTACAACTGTCTAGCTATTACCACTGTTCTTGAGATACAGCCTGGTGACAAATGGACAGCAAAGTCTCAGTAATAGGGTCTCATTTTTATACTTTGAGCACGGAACCCTAAAAGAGAGTAGACTTAAATAGGGAGGATTATGTAAATTGTCTGCCTGACCTCCAGTTCTGTGTGTTAAAAAAGTCGCAAACACACTGAGAATACAGAATATTTTTTATCTTCTTTGTTATAAATTAATGAGCAAATTATATTTTGATAAATATTTTGTAGCCCCCAACATATTTGGTCACTTTTCTTGGCCCTGGGCCTCATCTAGATTGGACAGCCCTGATGTAGACAAACTGATGATAATTTCACCACTCATAGAATAATTTTTAGATTATGAAAATCATCCCGTGTGGTGCCGGGTTAGAATAGCACCTCCCTCTTTCTTCCCGTGGGTGTCGTAAGAGTCGACTTTGGGAAAGGGTTAGTGTATTGTGGTCGATGGGCTAGCAACCTGTCACCGCAATATCACGTTTTACCATCTGGTTACCCTTAATTTGCTAGACGTGGCGCTGGATTTCCGAATCCATGTGCTCTGCCTACCCCTCATGGGAATACAGGCGTGAGAATATGTATGTATGTATGTATGTATGAAAATCACCAAAAAATATCTTAAAAGTCGCCGGATTAGTGTGGTGGTGGAAGTTGGGTTTGGATGATGTGTGTGATATTTTGGAGTTGAGAGGAGTTCACAAATAAACATCTATATCATAAACATGTCAAAGTTATTGTGTATCCATATTGGAATTATTTAAGATGTATTGATTGATCAAAAACAATAAAATTAAATAGAGTTAGTTCTCAATTAAGTTCATTTTCAATTACTTAAGTAAGTAAGATGGTAAAACAGATGAGTAGTGGGGATATTTTTAGACGACAAAATTATCCCAAATATAACTTCAAAAGATGCATAGAGGTTAAAGGAAAACAAATACATACCATATCTATCAGAGGACTCACTATTCGTTCCAATAGTTCTTTGTGTTTGTCGTTAAAAGTGAATAATGGACCAGCTTTGACCATACAAACTGCACAAATGTAAAACATTGTGTTTAATGTGTTATTTCGAACTTAACCAGCCAATTACGACGTAAACTATCCTACTGTTAAATGCGAAACACAGTATTTCTTGTGGATATGACAGTATGTAATGTACATCAAGAGAAATACATCGCCTAAACAAAATTTGCAACCGACAACAATAAATAAACGAATTTTTTTTTTTTTT